>CBVK0100806027.1:0-36140 GCA_900067695.1 Picea abies
TCTTCCGATCTCACTTCATAAACATCCACATAGTCGAAATATGGCATGGATATACTAGCCACAGATACCAGTACTATCAATATATAGGTGGGGTATTCACAAAGCCCATAGGTTAGGTAGATTGGGATAACCCATTTCAACAGAGAGGCCAAACCCAAATACATAACTATGACAATGCGGGTAAACCACAACTTTTACTCAACAATTCCTTGCAAAGAATTACACATAGAAAGGACACCACGACCAACATTTCAATGCCAAAAAACTCAAAATAACCACCACATGAAACCAAGGATGAAACCATAACCAAACAGTGCCAAAACATCATAACATATTGAGAATCACACAGACCATGAGAAACTAGAGCCAAGATTAGATTTCAGGGCAGAGAAATTCTCATGGATGGAAAAGTAAGAAAACAACATACCTATAAAATATTGTGTGTGGATAAAACCCAAGGTTGTATACTACCTCCATGACCAGGCAAGGCAGAGAAGCAGCAACTACCAGAGCCAAAAATTCAAGAATGACTAGGGTGACAGGCTTAAGGGGAGTTTGAGTGACGTGCATTTACTGCACATCGCTTATTCCCTCAAATCCTTATTCAATTATTAGTACAAGACAAGCCCACTAGCCAACTCACCATAGCACTACATTCAAACCATTAATCAACCAAATATCCAAACTTTCCATGTTACTTTTGCAAAGTGCACGATAGTTCAAAGTGTGCCACCCCTTTCCAATATCAAATTTCTTCAAATGACAACTTGCTAGGAACACAACCCAATATGCAACTCAAACAATGTGCATAAGCATAGTAGCAAGGGTTGAGATCACCCAAACTTTTTCCATATTACTTTACACAATATCAACATCAAAACTGGAGTATAATTCTTTTTTCAAAAGGCAGCATAATCCTATTTCAAGAGAGATCATCAAAACCATTTAGCTCCATGTTTTAATCACCCAACCACCACATATTACCATAAAAATTTTAGCCATGATTTGAAACAAATGAGTTGTAGAAAAATGTGTTGCTACCATCACACAGGCAAAAAATATAAGCATTTCTTATCCACTATTGTGCCATAAGTTAAACAAGGGGGTCCCACCTACTAGTATATTATTAATATAGTTAGATATGTTGGAGTTAATTCACACACACCTAGGATTTCTTTTTCCTAAGATTTTTTATTTGTTTATTAGTCATTATCCAGTCTCCTATATTTTAGGAGAGAATATTCCACCTGGAAGATATTCTCTTTCAATTCACACTTCAGTTTGACTAGTTGAGTTTAGTTTAGATGTTGCATTGGGATCATCACCATGAAACATTGGGATCATCACCATGCTAATTCGAACTTACCTTGGTATCATCACCATGAAACATTGGGATCATCACCATGCTAATTCGAACTAACCTTGGTATCATCACCAAAGTGGTGCATTAGCCTTGATTCCTTAAGTTAACTCCTCAATACTTTATGTTCAATCAGTTAACTGAAGACTAGTTGACTAGTTAACTCAACTAGGTGGCAGTTCACTCCCATAACTGCCTAAGAGACTAGATTAGGTGGAAGTTCACTCTCATAACTATCGGTTTGTGTCAAAATCACTCTATACCACCACTATGGTGACTTGGTTCACCTCAAGTCGAACTCATTGAGTTATACAGAGTATATCATGTGTAAATTATTCATTATTCATAACGGTTAATGAGAATTCTTTCCATTCTTTCTCTCCTTCTTCTTCTTTTCCAATTCTCTCTGAAAATATGTGTATCATTGTTTAGCTAGATATATTTTGTGCATTTCAACACATTTACATGGTATCAGAGCCAATGAAGTGCTAAGAAAAGATACACCAAATTTTCTTATAGGTACTGAAGATTGAAGATAGCGGAAAGATGGAATTCCAAAAAGAATTCATTCTTACACCTTACAACTATTTTGCATAGAAGGAGAAAATAGCCATACATCTCCAATCCAGAGGGTTGTATAGGTTAACCATGAATACAGATACAAAACTGACATCAGCCATAGAAAAATCCAAGTACTTAAATCACATGGATGAGGCACTCAGAACAATTTGGAGTCTTATTTCTCCCAATCTCCTTTTTCATATATCTTCCTGTAAGACTCCCAATGAAGCTTGGACCATATTGGAAGGTATCTTTGGAAAACAGAATGAGATGAGGGGACACATACTGGAGGTGGAGCTGCTCACATTGGATCCAAAAAGCTTCGAGAATATCCAATATTTCTTTACAAAATTCAAGGATTTGTTGTCGCAACTCAAAGCTTGCGGGGTTGATAAATTGGAGGAGAAACAAATAGTTCTCACCATTCTCTCCAAGCTTGGACCTGAATTCTCTGTATTTGTATCCACATTCCATACTATCAGATTCACCTCTGGATCCACCTGGAAGATGCCTTCTCTTGAGAAATTTATTGAATCCCTGACACAAGAGCAAACCAATCTCATCAACATGGGCACAATCAAAGGCCCAAGGGTGCACACACTCATTGTGCATGATGGAAACCACAAATATCAGAAATATAAAGATAAATATAAGAGGAAATCTCATCCACATACGAAGAAGGAAGGGCACACAAAACCCTTCACCGATGCCTCCAGATCCAAAGGAGAAAAGGGAAGAAAAGGAGAGAAATGCACATACTGTCACAAAGGATTCCATTCAGAATCCGCATGCATGAAAAAAAAAATAGATATGATGTCTCAGATACTTCAGAAAAACAACCTTGGAGATCGCATCCCTAAGGGTGCAAAGAAGAAGAAGTCAAAATATCTGAATTCCAAGAAAGACAATTCTAGCCATGCCTTGATTGCAACCAACTCCTCTCCTGATGCTTGGATCGTAGATTCAGGAGCATCACATCACATGGCTACCTCAGAAGAAGTCTATTCTTCTTTGGATGCATGCAAAGGTCCTCCTATTCTGATGGGTGACAACTCTTCTGTCGAAGTCACCGATAAAGGAAGAATTGAACTCACCAACGAAAGCTTCGAGAATGTGTTGCATGTTACCAAGCTTTCTGTCAACCTTTTCTCTGTGTATCAAATGATGAATTTCGGCACCGGAAAGAGAGTCATATTCACACCAAATTCCATGGACATCTATGACATGCAAACCAACTCCAAGGTTGCTACCAGTAAGGTAAATCATCAGTCTAGATTGTATACATTTTCTGAATTCATTGAACCTGATTCTTCTTTACCGCTTACTCATGATGATGAAAGTAGTAGGATATGGCATGAAAGGTTTGGACATTTGAATTTCATATACATGCAATGACTTAGAAAGCACAGATTAGTTGATGGTCTACCAGACATCCATTTCTCCAAGGGAGTATGTGAGGGATGTGTTCTCGGAAAACACCCTCAAGAGAAATTCGACAAAGGAAAGTCTCAGTGAGCTTCTGCACCTTTAGATATGATCCACAGTGACCTCATGGGTCCTTTTCTGCATCCATCGATCATAAAAGTGAGGTTTGTTCTCATTTTTGTTGATGATTTCTCACATTTTACTTGGATCTACTTTCTCAGGAAAAAATCTGAGGTATTTCAACACCTCAAAGATTTCAAATCTTTGGTTGAGACACAGTCTGGAAAGAAGATCAAAGTCCTCCAAACTGATAATGGGGGAGAGTATGTGAATCATGAGATTCATAATATTTTCCATGAGGCAGGGATTCAATTGCAACATACAGTTCCCTACACTCCACAACAAAATGGAGTAGTCGAGCGGAAAACAGATCTTTAAAGGAGATGGCATCTTGCATGTTGCATGCAAAGTCACTACCATAGAGACTATGGTCCAAAGAACTTAACTATGAAACATACATCCAAAACATATCTCCTCATAGATCTATCAAGGATAATACCCCCTACGAGGCTTGGACCGACCTAAAACTGGAAGTGGCCCACTTTCACATTTTTGGTTCACGTGCATGGGCCTGGATTCCTTCTGAAAAGAGGAAGGCACTTGATCCACATAGAACTGAGTGCATTTTTGTTGGATACCCTAATGGTGTGAAGGGATATTGGCTTATTGATATATCCTCAGATCGAATCATCATTGAGCATAGTGTCCAATTCGAGGAAAGTTTCTCACATGTACCTCAACAGTCACATGTAGACACCTTCACTCTTCCACCTGTTCGAGATGATGAGCATGCACATGCTGGATCTTCTTCAGATGAGAGTTTTGATTTAGAGGACTAAGATGATTCATATTCAGAGTCAGTACAATCAGATGTAGAGTCAGAGAATCCATATGAAATTGCAGAGTTAGAGCAGAGGCCCAAGTGGGCACAGACTACTCTTCAAGATGCAAAGGATCTCGTTGGTGATCCAACCGATACTAGGAGGACTCGATTTGATTTCGAGGAGCCTCCTATTGCACTCACTGCCACTAAACCATTTCCTTCTAGGCATATTTTCTTGGTTTAGTCTTCAGATCCACAGTCTTATGGTGAGGTTGTTGGAAATACCTTTTGGGAATCTGCCATGCAGGAGGAGTACAACTCCCTCCTCGAGAACCAGACTTTGGATCTGGTTCCCCTTCCTTCTGGGAGGAAACTTGTTAGATGTAGATGGGTCTACAGGACCAAGAGCACAGTAGATGGACAGATCAATAGATACAAATCCGGGCTTGTCGCCAAAGGCTTTCAGTAGGTTCATGGTATTGAATATAATGAGACCTTCACTCCAGTAGCGAAGATGGATTCCATTCAATTGGCCCTTGCCATTGTGGCATCCAAGGGATGGGAAGTCCATGAGATGGACGTGAAGAATGCATTTCTTCATGGTGATCTCTCTAAGGAGATCTACATGGATCAGCCCCAAGGATTTATGCAGGACTCATCTTTGGTCTGTCGACTGAAGAAGTCACTTTATGGCCTCAAGCAGGCTCCGAGGGCATGGTATGCCAAGATGGACTCCTACCTATTGTCATAGAAATTTTTACATTGTAAATCAGACCCGAATGTATACATGCTCAGGACGACTAATTCACTTCTACTTTTAGTTCTATATGTCAATGATTTGTTGATCATTGGTTGCTTGACTTCAGCGATAGCTGCAGTCAAGAGGATTCTTCATGACAAGTTTTTTATGACGGACATGGGTCCACTACACTTCTTCCTTGGACTTGATATCAGTCAAGATGCATCAGGCATCAAACTGTCTCAAGCCAAGTATGCACGAGATCTCCTTGAGAGATTTCACATGACAGACTGCAATTCTGCTCCGACTCCTTTCCTATCAGGAGTCAAACTTGAGGATGTTGGGGAGACTCCATTGGTTGATAGAACACTGTATAGACAGCTAGTGGGGAGCTTGTTGTATCTCACACACTCCAGACTAGACCTCTCATATGCAGTTGGCACAGTTTCCAGGTTCATGCAGGAGCTGCATTAGCTACATTGGAAAGATGTAAAGCGTATCCTTCGATACGTACAGGGAACCATCACCTTTGGGATTCATTATGAATAATAATCTACATTATATCTCATTGGGTTTACTGATTCCAATTGGGCTAGCGATAGCATTGATCGCAAGTCCACATCTGGTCACTCACTCAATATTGGTTCTGGGCCTATCTGTTGGTCGAGCATGAAGCAAGCTGCCATTTCTCTATCTTCAGTCGAGTCAGAGTACAGAGGGGTAGTTAACATAACCATTCAAGCTATGTGGCTTCAACATTTTCTCACTAAGTTGGGCATTCAGTTTCATCGGCTGATCGTCATCTAGTGTGACAACCAGAGCACTCTGAAGTTCTGCAAAGATCCAGTTCAGAGGCAGTGGATGAAGCACTTCAAGGTCCACATGCACTACATCCAAGACTTAGTACATGAGGGGATCATCGACTTACAGTTTTTTCCTTCAGTAGAACAGACGACCAACATTTTCACCAAGACCTTCATTGAGCAGAAATTCCATTCTCTGTGAGGTCGTCTTGGAGTGAAGGACACAGTTTCCTAGAAACTGTAGTTCTTCTTTTTACATACATTGTACCTTGAAAGGGGGGTTTTCCCATGAGGTTTTCCCTCTTTCCTCACTTTATTTTCAGTGTATATTTTGTACTTGGGTACCTTACATGGCCTCGTTGTCGGGACCCAATCATTATTTTCACCATACTGATGTTCAGAGGGGGTGTTGGAGTTACTTCACACACACATAGGATTTCTTTTTCCTAAGGTTTTTTATTAGTTTATTAGTCATTATCCAGTCTCCTATATTTTAGGAGAGAATATTCCACCTGGAGAATATTCTCTTTCAGTTCACACTTCAGTTTGACTAGTTGAGTTGAGTTTGAGTTTAGATGTTGCATTGGGATCATCACCATGCAACATTGGGATCATCACCATGATAATTCGACCTTACTTTGGTATCATCACCAAAGTGGCACATTAGCCTTGATTCCTTAAGCTAACTCCTTAATACTTTATGTTTAGTCAGTTAACTGAAGACTAGTTGACTAGTTAACTCAACTAGGTGGTAGTTCACTCCCGTAACTGCCTGAGAGACTAGAATAGGTAGAAGTTCACTCCCATAACTGTTGGTGTGTGTCCAGATCACTCTAGACCACCACTATGGTGACTTGGATCACCTCAAGTCGAACTCATTAAGTTATACAGAGTATATCATGTGTAAATTATTCATTATTCATAACGGTTAATGAGAATTCTTTCCATTCTTTCTCTCCTTCTTCTTCTTTTCCAATTCTCTCTGCAAATGTGTGTATCATTATTTAGCTAGATATATTTTGTGTAGGTCAACACATTTACAAAATAATAAATCTTGAAAATCATTTTTGAGGATAGTATTAATTTTTTGATGCTTTCAATGGTTAACACAAGGTATGGTCATTACAAGTTTACAATGGTTCCATTTGGGTTGTCAAATGCACTAGTTGTCTTCATGTGTTTAATGAATGGATTTTTCATAAATTATTTAGATAAGTTTGTCATTGTATTTTTGGATGACATACTTATTTACTCAAAGTTTGAATAGGAGCACAAGCAACACTTGAGGATGGTGTTGCAAGTATTGAGGGAGCAACAACTTTATGCAAAGTTGAGCAAGTGTTCATTTTACCAGATACAAATTCATTAGTTGGGTCATATAATTTCAAAGGAAGGAATAGTCATGGACCCATCAAAGATAAAATCCATTGAGGAATGGCCAACACCAAGAAATGTTTATAGGTAAGTTCCTTTATGGGACTAGCAGGGTCCTACAAAAGGTTTATTGAAGGCTTCTCAAAAATTGTGCACCCAATTACCTCCTTGAAAAAGAAGGGTGTGCGACTTGAATGGTCTACAAATTGTGAAAGAAGTTTTCAACACTTGAAGTTTTTGTTGACAAGTGCAACAATTTTGAGGATTGTTGATCCAAATGAAGACTTCATTGTATGTACAGATGCTTGAAAATAAGGACTTGGGGGAGTTCTTAGTTAGAATGGGCATGTGATATTTTACGAATCAAGGAAGCTAAAAGAACATGAAAGAATCCATGCCACTCATGATTTAGATATGGTGGCCATAGTGCATGCCTTGAGGATGTGGAGGCACTATCTCATGGGTAAAATATTTGAGCCGAGGACAACCACTATGGTCTGAAATATTTCTTTAGTCAAACAATTTTAAATGTTAGACAAAGTAGATGGTTGGAATTCCTCAACGAGTATGATTTTGATATCAAGCATATAAAAGGTAAAGAGAACAAGGTGGTTGATGCACTCAATAGGAGATTTTATGAGATGCATGCTACAACCATTATCATGTACCAGAAAAATTTGTGTGACAAAATTTTAGAAGTTGGTAAATCAGATCTGCGCTATGTGGACATAAAGGAGAACTTGCAGCAAGGTATGTTGCAACAAAATTTGAAAGGTTATGAGCTAAGAGAGGATGGGATCCTCATGTATAGACATAGAGTCTATGTTTCAAATGATCAGGAGTTGAAAATCATGATATTGTCAAAGATTCATAAGGTTCCTTATGTTGGACATCCAGGATACTAGAAGACAATTTCCATTGTCAAGAAGCAATACTATTGGCTAGGTATGAAGAAGGATTTGTTGATTTTATTGCTAGATGCCTTGAATGTCAGAACGTCAAGAATGAGAAAAAACATCCAACTGGTTTGCTACAACCTTTGTCCATTCCTGAGTGGAAGTGGGATGTCATAACGATGGATTTTGTAACTATGTTGCCTATGAATTCTGAGCAACATGATTCTATTATGGTGATGGTGGAAAAGATTACTAAAGCTTCCCATTTTGTTCCACTGAAATCAACGCACAAGGAAACTGACATTGCTAATATATACATGTGAGAAATTGATAAATTTCACAGTATGCCTAAGGCAATTGTGTCTGACATAGATCCTAAGTTCACTTCAAATTTTTGGAAGGGATTATTCGAAGGAATTGGGAAAAGTTTGAACTTTAGCACAATATATCACCAAGAATTAGATGGAAAAACAAAGAGGGTAAATTAGGTTATAGAAGATATGATACGGATGTATGTGATGGATAAACCATCAAAATGGGAAGACTACTTACATTTGGTAGAGTTTTCTTACAAAAATGGATATCAAACATCTTTAAAGATGAGTCCATTTGAAGCACTGTATGGTAGAAGGTTCAACATGCATGTGAGTTGGGATAACCCAATAGACCGCACAATAGTTGGGCCAGATTTTCTCTAGAAAATGGAAGAGAAGATGGTAAAGATAAAGCAGAACTTAAAGGTTTCCCAAGACATGCAAAAGAGTTGTGCAGATAAAGGTGTAATCCACAGAGAAATTAAAGTGGGTGACCACGTGTTTTTGAAAGTGAAAGCCAGGTGTAGTTCCCTGAAGTTGGGGAATTGTTCTAAGATGGTAGCACACTATTGTGGGCCATTTGAAATTTTAGAGAGGATTGGTCTTGTCGCATATATGTTTGCATTGACTACATCCTTGAGTATTCATAATGTATTCCATGTTTATTTACATAAAAAGTATATAATTGATGTTAATCATGTCATTGATTGGAATGTGATTTAGGTGGAGCAAGAGGGGGACTTTCGAGTTCAACCAGTGTGCATATTGGATCGAAAAGTCAAGATGCTATGGAATCACATAGTAGGATTGGTAAAGGCCCAGTGGCTCTGTTATGGTCCTAAGGATGCAACTTGGGAACATGAGGATGCTATGCAGGTAGTGTAGATTTTGATCTTGTACAATATTTTACTACAAACACATTTTCAATAAAAGAACAAAAAAGATACAATGACAAATACACACATTACACAGATATTTTTCCTCTGGAAACCCAAACCGGGAAAACCATCATATTCTATATTCATTCATAGTGACACATTGTTTACAATACAACATACATATAGGAGCCAACGACATCCAAAACTCTAACCCAATGACCTGGATTAGTCAACAACCCTAATTCCTTAACTGAAAATAGAAAACTATTGGCAAAACCCATGTGCTGAAAAACCCCCCAACAATGGACATGAAAATCAAGGTGACACAAAAAATGAGGCAAAAATGCGACATGTTTCCCGTGGTAAAAAAAATCTTGGGGGCACTGCCCCCGAAGCCCTGCGTAGGTGGGATATCTCTCCCCTGTACGCTTGTCACAACGTAAAAGACACTAGGACTAGTCATGCAAAGAATAAAACACATACCCAACATTCACCCACTTGTTGTTTTCTTTGTATATAGGGGGTTACAGGGTTACATAGTCAACAATCCAGGGCAACAATGCTCGTGGATTCTCTACACCAAGAGAAATTTTCAGTGCTCATAGATTTTTTTAATGAATCTACAAAATTCTTCAAAGTGTCCACCTTCATCAACAACACTTTCTTTTCTTCAACCATGTCTCTTACAAATTTATATTGAATATTAATATTCTTTGTCTTTGAATGATAAGCCAAGTCCTTCGCCAGAAAAATTGCACTCTGACTATCACAATCTATCCTTATAGCTTGTTGTACCAACCTAATACCTGAACACATTATTTGTAACCATATTGCTTCCTTACTTGCATGAGTGGTTGCCATGTATTCAACTTATTTAGTTGAAAGTGCCACTACAACCTGTTTTTTGCTCATCCAACTAATTGCTCCTCCAAACAAGTTAAACACATACCCGCATGTAGATCTCCTACGATCTAGATCTCCAACCCAATATTCATCCACAAATCCATGTATGTACAACACTCTGTCCAATCTTGGTCTTCCTTGGTAGCACAATCCACAGCTAGCAGTGCCATGCAAATACCTGAAAAACCCTTTTTACTATTGTCCAATGCTCTTTCCTTGGTTTTGACATATACCTGCTCAAAACTCCCAATGTATGTGCAATGTCCATTCTAGTACATACCATTGCATACATCAAACTACCAACTACAATCTCATATGGAACATGAGACATGTCCTCCTCCTCTTCTTGTGTCTTGGGACACTAATCCACAAATAACTTTACACCAACGGGAATAGGGACATTGAACGATTTACATTCCTACATATTAAACCTCTTCAATATTGTCTCGACATATTTTCTTTGATTTAACCATAGTTTCCTCTTTTTTTGATCTCTTTTAATTTCCATTCCCAAAATGAAATTTGAAGCACCAAGATCCTTCATGTCAAATTTAGAGGACAACTAAGTTTTCACATCCTAGATAATCTCCTTATTGTTTCCTATCAACAACATGCCATCCACATACAAGAACAAATAAATAAAATGATCACCAATTAATTTAAAATACGCACAATGATCCTCTTTGCTTCTTGTAAATCCAAGTCCCAACATATAAGTAGCAAATTTTTTATACCACATCCTTGGTGATTGTTTTAAATCATACAAGGACTTTTTCAACTTTCATACTAGCTCCTTATTTTCCTTCACAACAAAGCCTTACGGCTGCTTCATATAGATTTCTTCTTCTAGATCCCCATGTAGGAATGTTTTCTTCACATCCATGCTTTCTACTTCAAAATCAAATGTAGCAACAACATACAAAAAAAAACTTATAGAATTTAACTTGGCAACAAGAGAAAAAATCTCACCAAAATCAATTCCCTCAACTTGGTTATAACCCTTTGCTACTAACCGAGCTTTGTATTTCTCCACTTTTCCTTTTGAATTGACCTTATTTTTAAATACCCATTTGTTGCCAATGGGATTTATTCTAGTTGATAACTCCAATAGATACGAAGCCTCATTCTTATCCAAGGATTCCATTTCTTCATCCATGGCCTTTTCCCATAGATTTCCATCCTCTGAATCCACTGCCTCCTTAACAGTTCTATGATCACTATTATTTATAGACAAAGTAAAATTTGAATAAAAATCAGATGGGGTATACCTTTCTGGTAGCCTTCTTTCTCAAACCGATCTCCTCAATACTGGAGTATGGGGATCTTCTTCTTCTGATTCCTGTTCTTCTGTAGAGTCTGATTAATCATGCTTTAAATAAAACTCTATTTTCTATGGTTCTTCCTTGGTAGGATTTCCTATTTAACAACATTATTCATTTCTCTAAATACCACATCTTGGATATACACAACATTCTTATTTTTTGTGTTCCAAATATTATAACCCTTGAGACCATCTTTATACCCAATAAATATACACTTTTCAACCTTCTTATCTAGCTTACTCATGTTTTCCTTTGGAACATGAACAGAGGTCTCATAGCCAAATACCTTGAGATTTGTGAGAGAAGGTTTCTTACCAGTCCCTACCTCTTGTGGAGTCTTTTCATCCAGTGCTAATGAGGGTGATTTGTTGAGTAGGTAACATGCAATACCCACTACCTCTGCCCATAATTATTTCCCTAAATCGACACCACTAATAATGCACCTTGCTTTTTCCATTAGCGTCTTATTCATCCTTTCTGCAAATCCATTATGATGAGGTGTATATGGAGTATTCTTATTCATTTCTATACCACACTTCTTACAGAATTCTTCAAATTCATTCCCACGGAACTCTCTGCCATTATCTGTCCTCAACACCTTAATTATTTTCTCTGTTTGATTCTCAACAAGAGCCTTAAACTCTTTAAACCTATCAAAGACTTCAGATTTCTTTCTGAGGAAATATATCCAAGTATTCCTCAAGATGTCATCTATAAATGAGACATAGTACATAGATTTTCCCAATGATGGAACCGACACAGGTCCAAACACATCACTCTGAAATAGCCATAAAATTCATTTTTCCCTCGTTGCACCAGAGGGGAATTTTACCCGATTCTACTTCCCATATACACAATGTTCACATAAATCCAAATCCAAAGAGTAGTTAGACATAACTTTAACCATACCTTTACCATGTAGTAGTCGAAGACCCTTCTCTCCAATATGCTCCAGTCTTTGATTCCATAACATAAACTTTTCTCGAGAGACTGTAGGAGTTCTTTCTTCTTCAAATCCAATATCAGGAACAATGGAACTATTACACCCATCACTAGTAATGCTTCCTTGTAGCTTATGCAGAGTTCCAAACCGAAATCCCTTCAACAACACCATTTCTCCTTGAACCATCCTATAAGTTTCCTTTTCAAATACTGTTCTTACCTCTTCATCATCCATTTTGTTACTGAAATCAAATTTATGGCCAAACCTGGGATGTGTAGAACACCATGTAGTATTCTAATACTTCCATATATGAGCCCCAACTTGACTTTTCCTTGTCCTAGGATTATGTTTGTCGAATCATCACCTAAGAAAACATTACCTCCATCATACCTTTCATATTCATAGAACCACTCCCTGTGGGGAGTCATATGAAAGGATGCACCTGATTCAACCAACCATGCCTCATGATCTGCATGTGTGCTTGAAGAAGCCAAGTACACATCCCCTTCTTCTTCCTTGGAGGTATTTTATTCTATAGAAGGAGCTTCTTTAGATCCTTTATTTTTCTCAATTTTGGATCTACACTGCTTTTTGTAGTGCCTTTCTTTCCCACATATCCAACATACCTTTACAAACTTTATGGGATATTTAGATCTACCCTTAGACTTAGATCTCCCACTTGAGGACTTAGATCCATTTATTTCCTGGGAGCGTCCTCTTGCAAATAATGCATTTGTGCTCTGTCCTTCCATGTTCTTTTGTCTCATATCCTCCGACAATAAGGATGATACCACTTCATCAAAATTCAAGGTAGTTGTATTACTACCTATGGCCACAACCAGACTATCCCACGAGTCGAGTAAAGAGCAAAGTAAACTGATACATTTATCTTCATATGAAATTTTAATCTCAACATATACTAACTAACTTACCACAGTATTCAAGGCGTTCAAATGCTCTGCCACCGAGTCTCCATCTCTCATCCTTGGGTTATACAACTTATTTCTCAAGAAAAGTTTATTTACTAGGGACTTAGAATGATACAACTTCCCTAACTTATCTCATAATTTTTTGGTTGTAGCTTCCTCTGACACATTCAATAATAATGAATCTGAGAGACACAATTAGATTGTTCTCTTCACCTTCTGATCCAAATTTTTCTAGTCATCTGCTGAAGTTCCTTTAGGTGAAGTATTTGGATCCACCATGATCCACTGATCTCTGTCCACCAATAGATATTCCATCTTAAGCTTCCACAACTCAAAAATTTTCCCATTAAATTTCTCGATCTCCATTTTTGAACTGCTCGCCATTTGTTTTCACTTGAAAAAATCAATACCATAGATCTCCCACTGTAACAAGGATTATCACAATCCTGAGCCAAACCCTTGACCACAAAGGCATCCCCCTGAAGCCAAAAAATATATGATACCAAATTTAGATTTTAACCTTGTACAATATTTTACTGTGAACAAAGTTTCAAAAAAATAACATAAAAGATACAATGGAAAATACACACATTACACAAATATTTTTCCCCTGGAAACCCAAACTGGGATAACCAACATATTCTATATTCATTCATAATGATACATTGTTTACAATGCAATATACATGTAACACCCCAAGATTGATCCCCAGTTGTAAATGCAAATATGTCTTATAGGATGGTGAGCCAAGTTATTATAGGTTAGAAGGATTATGTGATTATTCGACCAGAGAGCCTAGATGTTAAAGTATAGTGAGCCTATTTTTGTATATGTAAACACTCATATCATTAATAAAATACATCATTGCATGTAGACCAACCATGATAAAGAGTATGGGGGGATAAAATCCACTAGGAAGGGAAACGGGGGGGGGCTAAGAGCCTCGGAAAGGGGATAAGCTAGAGGGATTATTCCCAAAGAAATATTATAATATATTTCTAAAGACTAAGGTATGAATAATTATTTTATCCTAATTTCTTAGGATGGGAACAAGTGGGCCAAAGTGGCTCTCAACCTGACAAGTGTCCAATTTGGGACATGCGTACAAAGAGCTTGGCCTTAGTGCATGAGACATTCATTATGCATTCATAATTCATTCATTCAACCACTCTCTCCATGATTCATACCACTCCATCCCAAACAAACTCTTTCAACAATAACCTGTATCCTTTCTATTATGAGAAGTGCACCAGAATATTCCCGTGACTAGCAGCGCATCAATACCTTACTTGTAGGCTACTTATGCCAGTACCTTAACTGAAATTTGTTGTTTACTGTATTTGTACCTAGTTGAATTAAGTGTTGGACTGAAGAAGTGGGTTGTCAGGCCCGTGGGATTGAAGAGGTGGGTTTCCAGGCCCATGGATTGAAGAGGCGAGTTGTCATGCCCATGAGAAACTCTCTCCAAGTGAGAGAATTGTTGAAGAATTGATTTCCTGAGGGAGACCAACTGCAACTACAATGTTCTGAGACATCATGTCCAACTTGTTGTTGAAGCCCTAGAAAGTAAGTGGGGTATCCGAAGGACTATTGAGTAGAGAAGGGGCACACTTCCTGGGGTGGGACATGCATGTGGGGAATGAGAGGATGTAGGTTGTTAGTTTGAGTTGGCACCTGTAACGAAATCCTTCCTGTTGACTGTGTAACCTCAACCTAGATAGGAATCCCTTTACCTAGGTGGAGTTTAGTCCCAACTCAGGGGTGACCCACCGTTGAGAGTTCCAAGAAATGTGGTCTAAGGCTGGGAGGTTTGTGGAAGGTATGCATGCAATTGGTGGTATTATATCAAAGATAAGTATCAATTGTGTGTTGATTTACATGCTGTGTATTTATACATTTATTTGTGTTTTATAGGTTTTGCCTGTGTATGTTGCATGTATATTTTTATTATTATTTCTGCATGAATATAGGAAAAATCTTAGAGAATTTGTATATGTTTATAAATTCATATACAGTTTGTAATATTTCCATGGCACATCACAGTAGATGGCTGGGGGTGTCACAATATGGTTTTCAATGCTTAGTAAGTGTGTTTTATGGAGTATCATGGTCAACCTGGGTGGCTGGGGATGTTACAATACATATATGACCCAATGACATCCAAAACCCTAACCCAATGATATAGATAATTCAACAACCCTAATTCCTTAACCAAAAATAGAAAACCATCGAAAAAAAGCATAAGCCAAAAAAATGCCCAACAATGGACACGAAAAATCAAGGTGACACGAAAAAACGAGGTAAAAATGTGACACGTTTCCCGATGAATTTTTTTTTCCAAGGGTGCTACCCCCAAACCCCCACGCAGGGGGCCTATAAAATCCCTCAAACCCCCTTTCACTCCCATTGCAACGTAGAAAACACTAGGACTAATCGTGCAAATAATGTAACACATACCCAACAAACAAAGTATCCACATCTCTTTAAAGACTTTTGAAAGTTTTGATTATACATGAGTATGTAATGCACTGAGTAAAATGAATAAATAAGGGGGAGGGAAACGTAATACCCCTAGGTCGAAGCCCAACTATAAATGTGTGTGTGTGTATATATAAGTTGGTGAGTTGTTAGTAGCAATTCTTGAATTCAAATTTTTGCACACATTCGACAGTTTGGTGATTGTGTGAGGATTATGCATCAAAGAAAGAAATCATGCATTTTATATTATAGAACACACTTGTGAAAGTGTGTGAGGATGGCACATCAAAAGAAGAGTTCATACATCATATTAAGCACGTAGTTTTGAGGCCATAGAGATTTTGTATATATGCTTGTATTTTAAGGCTAGTGAGCTTGGATGCAAAAGGTCAGTGCGCCTGTATTGTATATGTAATATCCCTTGAGATTGTTAGTATAATCACATATATGAATATAGAATCAACTTATATGAAAATAAACAGGGGATAAACTCCACAGAAAAGGAAAAAAGGGGAATCTTAAGTCAAGGGAATATTTTATTAATATTTTTGAAATTTTAATTGATGGATATGTATTTATCCTAAGTTCTCGAGGGTAGGGAATGAGTCACCAAGTTATCCAGGTGGATATTGGTGGCCACCCACCTATTCCAACTGGCTCCTCGTGTCTATTTTTTATTCAAAATTTCTTTTTTTACTTCTTTATAATTATGAGTTCTACACTTCCGGGGTTGTCTGAAGCCTCACACATTCTCCAGGTGGATACGGGTGGCCTCTCACCTAATCCAATTGGATTATTTTGTATGTTTTCATGTCATCACATATTGTATTTTTTCAAAGGCTCTTACTCGTTACAACATCCATTGATGAGATAAAGTCATAAATAATTATTTCTTAGATCCAATCACACATGATTTTGATGAAAAATGAAAATAAACTTGTTTCCAATCATAAACAGGACTTCTCAATTAAGGTAGCTTTGAAATAGTTCTTTACAAATCCAAAAGTGAGGGTCTTTGAAAAAACCATCGACCCCTTCTTATAGACCGATATCCTTATTTATAACATATTATTAACTAAAAATAACTATCAAGAGTGCAAACTAAGTAAAACAAAACATTGCAACATGGCGCTTTTCATCGCTCAGGCTTCTAAGAGTCATCAAAAGGTTTCACTTGAGTGGATGATTCTTCTCATATTTCGACCATTTAACAAAGATATCCTCACATGTATTGGCATACGAGAATCTATGTTGGTCCATTGGGGTCGAAAGGATCTCCTTTATCTCCATTGATCATGCCTGATACTTGACTATTCTAGAACTTCACTGCTGCAACATTGTTTAAGCCTTGATCGGGTGTTCCATGAACTATTGCACTTGAACTGATGCCATGTTTTCCATATTTTATATCTCCACATACCATAGTGAGTCTCGTTTGACATGTAATTTGACTATGTCATGCAAGTCGACAAAGTCACCAGGTGTGTCGAATTTTGGAAGGATGATGTCTCTCATCGCCTAGTTGATATTGGTCCAGCTCTTTTCGCACTCGACTCATTTCTCTTGGATTTTCTAATGAGGTTGTTGGGCCATTTTCACCAAGAATTACTAATTTCTTGATGCTTCTATCCCTTAGTACCCGGATGTCGTGCTCTTTGACATCTCAACCCTATTGAACCATGTTGATGTAGTCGATCCTTTACACTGTTTGGTGTGCTTTCTCATACCATATTTCCATATCCTTGTATGTCTCCAATGACATGAGGGTGTCTTCTTGGAAATTGGCTATCTCTGCAATGAAAAGGTGTCTCTCATTCATAAATTTACTGTAGGCCTCCTGGAATTTTCTTCTTAGGAACACCGTGGCCTGTGTGGAGTCCTGATAATATTTCACCAAATGGCATAGATGCTCCAACTCCTTTAGCATAGTGTCCAACTTCTCTTCATCCTTCCTCTATATCTAGAGTGGCATATTTGATTTCCATCCCTGCACCAATAATCTCAGACATCTTGGCATGCTCCATGCTAATCAATTTCTCCTCTGTGGTGATGAGGATGGAGTGATCCAGAGTAAGCCTCCTCTTCTTGGTGGTTCTTTTCATGATGGCTTTCCTTTTTCAATCATAAGATATGGCTTGTATATCAACAACTTCATCCATGAGTTTGGGGATTTGTTTCTCTCCCCAGGTAAACATGTTTCCCAAGATCCCAGTGGTGTATATCTGTTCAAGAATGGGTTCTTGAACCTCTTCCATGTGTTCTGAAATTTTAGCCTTTGGTTGTTTCTCATTGAGAGGTAAAGTACTGGCTAAAATTGAAGCATCAGGGGAAGGCTTGGTACTTACTTGATAATCAGTTGTTGAGATGTCGATTTCTTGATGTGTAACTTCTTCTTCTTGTTCACCCAAACATAGCTCATCCTTCGAGATATCCACTTGGGTCCATGATACATCGAGTAGGTCAGTGTCTAAGACACTTTAGACCTCTTGGTCACTTTCTGGAAGGCTTTGAATTTGAGAATCGGGAGTTGGGGAAGATGCATTCTCAGGTTCCTTTTCCTTTGTGATCTGCATCAGAGTCACTAGGGAAGATTTTGAACTCTCATCATCATCATAGATCATTATTAAGTTTTGGAGGGGGTTTGGTGCAATTTCTCTCCCTTATGTCATCACTATATCTGGATGAGATTAAACGTCCCCTAGTGATCTGACCTGTGGCGTTGAAACTTTAGGGTTATCAAACTTGATGATCTCTTCAATTTGTATTGGTTCTAGGTCACTTGGACCTACCTGTCTTTCAATTAGGTTGTCAGCAGGGACCCTTGTCATTTACACAAGGTCTGGGTCATTCTGCAGCTGATCAATTAATCGTTGTGCCTGTTCCATTAGGAGCAATTCCCTTTCCTTTGCCTTCGGTGTCATAGAAAGTCCCTTGTTCTACACCTCTATTGCCTCTACCGCTCTGATTTATTCCATGGCTCTGAGGGCCTCTTGAGTCGACTGCTCTATTTTTTCCTCCTATTCATCTATGCTCATGGCCTTGAACCTGGTCATTTTTGGGTCATCCATCCTTTTCACCACCTCATCCTAGTATTGGGAATTCTCTGTGAAGAATTAGTTTTTGAACTTATCGTGAGCATATGACCAGTAGGATGACACCTGTGAAACATGTTGCAAGACTAGGCCCTTTGGATCGTGCTCGTGGAATCATCCTATCGGGAATATGAACTCGATTTGGCTCAACCCTTCTTGTTTGGCTTGAGTGGTATCCTTTACCAAGTATAACCCTACATGGAAACCATAGGGTATGAAATCTCATTTCTTTTCCTTGACCAGGGTGTCATTGTAACCCTGGAAGATGGTTTGATAACATATTTCTCCTACGAAAAATTGGTCTGAGACATGAGATGGTAAGATATGTGGTGCTCTAGTAGCCCCAAACACCCTGATGTAGGTGGCACACTCATCCAAATACCAATGGAATACCATGGATATCATCTTCTTGTCTACTGTCGATAGCCTTGGGCATTCCTTATTAAGAATAATAAAATAAATTTGGGCGATAAATTCATCGCAGATGAAGGAGTAATATTTCTTAAACCTATTTTCTCATAGCACACTGAAGTAGACATGGAACAGAAGATTTGCAACATGCCATCTTAGATTGATGCCGATGAAGATGTTTTTGTCACACATGACATCGAGTAGGTATGAAGCCATGTAAAACGTTGGTGCTTCCCCTTCCTTCGATGCCTGGGCTTGCTACACACAAATGCTCATTTGCTTGGAGATTATTTCTCCCCAGTTGAAGCTGCACCTGATGATCGCAACTGTGTATGCCAAAGGAATCCATGCCCTTGAAAACTTGGAGAAACATTTCTCTCCATATAATCCACAAATGAGATCCATTAAATATACATATGGCTCCCTTAGGTTAATTGTCCCATACTAGCTAGTGATCTGGTTGGAAAAATTCTTGTCCTCCCTCCACCATGAGGCCATCACTCAGCTAGTGTCACAAGATTTGTAGAATTTCACCATGAAGTCTATGTTTAGCCACTCCTCAGGGTCTCTAAGTTTGTAATATTTATGAACTTTTACCGAGGGGAACACTCTGACACACCCACCATTTTCATCGTTGATTAAACATTTTTGTGTGTCGGTGTGGTCAATGAGCCAATTTAGGATTTCTATGCAGGGAAAAATGGGGGTTCTACTTTCCACCATATGTATATATGATCGTCGAATGTTCGAGAACACCTGGTCATCGAGTACCCTTACGTTTGGATCACTATGTGGGACATATTCTGGGTATTCCTCTCGACCGATCTTGTTAAAGAGATCTCCCCACTGTGGGAGCACCATATTAGACCCAGTGCTTGCCTCTATATCACCAAAGGCCAGAGGCTAGATGAAAACCTTCTTTGTTGTTGTCTTGATGACAGGCTCCATCCTAGGGATGTACTCCAATTGCCTCGTGGTTCCTGGAGAAGAACCTTCGCCTATCTCTGGTTATTTTAGATTTGGTTCTCTAAACGAGCGTCTGGTGGTTGGATTTCTTGGTGGTATTGTTCCTACAACTTAAGAAGAATTTCAGAGACTGTGAAAAACTGGATAAAAACATATAAATTATAGCCATGTAAAATTTACAGACTCGGATACATACCTCTAAAGCTTGTTAAAATATGGTTATTCTGATAATGATAGAGTCGATACAATGTTCAAGTTAATTGTCTTTCTCCTTCAGACACTCCGGAATTCTCTTACGCACAGAATGATTTTTTCCACAATGAATCAAGAGATTTTAAACATGAAACATCTTACTGTGTCACATCATCCATTCAATTCGGGTTATGAGTGATTTTTTAATAATTCTTCAGCCAAATCTCTATAATTTAAATTCATCATGGATTGACGGTGGAGGCCCGGGTGGTGATGTGGTCTATCGGTGACTTTAAATGGTTATTTTGATTGGCTCACGAGGTAGCGACTAATGAAGGATCGAATATTAATTAGCTCCTTAAATGCTAAAAATATGATCGTATCTAATGCTAAAACATCCCATCGTGTCTCTCTTTCAGTGGGTGGATTAGGGATCAGGGTGTGCTACGAACGTTCTCATTGATATCCTCCTGCAAAAATCTCTAACACCGATTGATATTAACATACAAAGATGATGCAACAAATCTGACTCAGAGGTGTGACTCGGACCTAAGGAACCAATAATGACTCGGGATAGAACTAGAACATATGAACCTCTTACCTGGTAAAGACACGTGGCGTTGAAGACTAGTGAATTAATTCTCTTGTATTAATCAGAGTCAAGACTTTCCTTAAGTTATTCATTCTAAAACAAACCTTAGCTTTTCGATGCTGAAAAGTGTCAAGGATTGATGATCGATGATAAACTCTTCAAAGCACTTTCCCATTGGCTCCCTTGAAAAAGTCTCGATGCCAAAAACGCATCGGGGATTGGCGATCAAGGATAATTTTTATCATGGTCAAAATGTTCATTTTGATCCTTCTAGGTTTTTCGATTCCGATAAAGCGTATCGGGCATCGGATATCGATGATATCTTTTCATTCTTCGTTAACATTTGTGTTGCACCTCTTTCGTCACCTTAGTGAGCAAAATAGAGGTGCTTGCAAGATTATTTGGGTTTGCTAAGAAGGACAACTGCAAGGAAAAGGGTTGGAGAAAGAAACATAAAACAATAACTAAGAATTAAACTAAGAAATAAAACAACAACTAAATTAATGAACATAGGGACATAAGGACAAAAGAAACAATGAGACCCATGTCACCAATGATAAGGCTGATATTAGTGAAAGAAAACACCGAGAAACAAGAGGACTATGAGTCCCTTCTTCCTCCAAGGGAGGGCTCTTGGACCCCCACAAATAAGCTCTTCTTACAACTCTTGAAAATGAAAATGAAAATGGTGAAATAATTCTTTGCTAATCCACTCAAGGGGTGAGATGGATTGCCTAATGCAATGATGCAAGTATACTCTTGGCAAGGATAGAAGATTCCTCAAGAGAATAATGGTAGCATAACTTTGCTATGAATTCCTTGAAAAATGAAGTGTATCCATGGCCTTTTTATAGCATTCCTTTGAGTTAATGTCCAACTAGTTTGTAGTGTGTAAAGAGGCTAATTAGGGCATTTCTAGGTCTTTGACCAGCCACCCAATCGAATCCAATCCAGATTTGAGTGTCAAATCAACTTGGAAGATGAACCTGAAGTGGGTGGGAAGCTGACCACTCTAATAAATGCGTTGTTTCTCAGGTGCGCGACTTTTTGCAACAACAGTCGCGCATCGTGCGCATGTGCACGATTTCTACGTCCCTGTTTTGTGCATGTGTGTGCACACCCAGTGTCTTCATAACACCCTTTAATTTTTTCACTAGTTGTATAGTTTTGACCCTTTTTGAATGATTTTTTGTTAATTCAGGTCCATGGATGACCTCATAACTGTTTGACGATGCTGAATTCTTGTAACCATTTGCGGACAAAATTTCAGTGATAACAGATGCCCCCTGATGGATGAGGTTAGGAGCATACATATAGCCAAAACCCATCAATGTTTCTTCTACTGAGAGTGTTGTTTGTAAGAGAGAGAAATAATATGATTGTCAAGAGTGCCCTATTGGAGGGAGAAGGGAACCTGTAGAACCCAACCTTCCATAAGGTGTGTAAAAAATAAACTGTGTACAAATGAGGCGGGCATGCCCCATGCTTTTTTCATGTAACTTAAAAAGAGGAATGAAGTGTTGATGTAGACAACTACAGCGCCCTCGGGGGTGGTCGTGATAAAGGTGAAAGACAATTATACAAAGGAACATACTCTGAATAGTAGGCAATGACATCTGTAAGAAGTATCACAGATTCTATAGGCATTGATAGCCCAACCAAGTTTAGAGGTCTTCGACAAGTATAAGAACTAACTGCAATAGTCGCAAAGTAAGATCCACCATAACATGAGAAAGTGTTGACGTCGAATGTTGTGGGGATCAACGACGGCAGGGAGAAATTGTGGTTCTCCCTGTGCCATCCGAGAGATCTCATTGATAAGGTGATGAGAGTCAAGATATTGTCTCCCTTCTGGAAAACTGTGCTGATGTCGTCAAAAGGGGGATGCGAATCCTAGAAGCAAAGGGCTTCGTGAAATCTACTAGGTGAGGTTAGGAATGGGAGGAGGTACATGGAAGAATTTAAGATGTAGGAAGACTCAAGACTGCCCTTGGTTGGGGTATATGTGAGATAAAAGTGGCCTCAATTGTTCAACGAGTTCAAGTGTCAGGGGGACAGAAAGACAGGGGATAAGTTGTGCCAGAGGTGGGACAAAGTGAATAAACTCAGAGGGAAGAGGTAAGTGTCTTGTGGCATACTTAGAGGATATCGACAATGTTAATAAGGGTAGATGTTAAAGAGTGCCCCGACCAAGGGTGACATGAGTTGTGTTTGCCAAAAAGGGAAGAAGGTTGCCAAAGGTGACGACAAAAAGGTAATGTAACTGTTGGAAACAAAGGAATTTGTACAATAAATAAAGAATAATTTGGGATAAGTGTACAAATACATAAATAGGTGCTCCGATGTAATATGGTTGGCCTGGGTAGGGTACAAATTGCTTGGAGAACTGGTGGAGGGTGGGGGCCCCATGGATGGGTTTTTGTATGAGGTAGGTGAAATGAAGGGAAATTTGCAGATGGGTAAACTGATTGTGGATGAAATGGAGGGTTCATGATACTGCGGAGGTGCAGTAAAAAAAAGGAATTGTGAAGAGATAATCTGGGAGTCCATTTGGGAAAGCTAGCAAAATGAGGAGAAGGAGTATGTGGCTGATTCACGACATGATGTAAGACTATAAGGAATCCCATCCCTAAAAGGTTTTGAAAAACAACATGAGTGTCCAAGGTGCAAAAGGGTGCTATGAATGGGACAACTCATGTGGGTAAGAGTGCTACCGGGTGATAGTACCAAAGATGAAAATGGAGGTGTTGGTACTGTAGAGCCAGAAATAGGGATCCTAGAGGCAAATGTCAAAGGGTGTGACTGGAGATGCAAGTGAGATTCAGAGTGAATGACTACATGCCAGTGTTGAGTATATACCTGAAGGGGTTGCGTTGATGTATGATGACCAAGTACCTACACACATGAAAACCAAATACCCGACGTGAACAATATCTAAAGAGAATTGAATATATGAGCATTTATTTGATAATTTTGAATATGCACATGCATACCTAGTTAGGGTATGAAAAAATGGCATCCTAGGGGCTCAAGATGAAAAGAATCCCAGGGATTTTCATGATGTAGATGACGGGATGTTGATCCCATGGCTGAAGATGGATCGAGAAATGGACACCCGGAGCTCTCGAAATGGTGAGTGGAAGTTTGGCGAAAAGGCCTATATATAGCTGTAGGGCCCACATTGCCACCTCATTTGTACTTCCTGCTATAGTGACTGGACGAGAAGTATTAAGAGGAGATTTGGAGATTCTGGGAGAACGAGGCATTCGATCAAGGACCAGTGAGCTTCAGGTTAGTGGTCTGATTATCCTGCATAGAAGTAGGGTTTGCATTTTTGGGCAGGCGCTGTACGGAGGGTCGTACAAGGGTTTTTATGGGTGTGGGCCCCCACGTGCGCGAGCGATCCAGAAGTATGCATGCACAAGTGTGCATCTACCCACTGGATAGGCGTGCATGAGGGTGTCTATAAGGGGGATGAAGGCGCACACTATGTGCATGCCTGTTGGCTACACAGCTGTGCATGTGTGCGCAGCTGTGTATTGGACAAGCGTGCTTTAATGCGTGCCTGTGTTTGTGACAGGGGCGCATGAAGGCACCCCTGTGTGTTGAGTAGGTGTGCATCCACATGTGCCTAAAGGATGGATAGGCGCACCTGAGTGTGTGCCTGTGGAGTGGAAAGGCGCGCATACGTGCACGCCTGTGGAATGAACAGGCGCGCATGTGTGCACGCCTATGGGTTAAACAACCGCTTCTTGGAGGCAAGGTTGACAGGTGTAAAAATTACCTTTTAAATGTTGTTTTATGGTCCATTTGGCTAACCTAGGACTGTTTTATGTGGTTGTAGGTGATCATTGTGCATGATGTCGATTGGTTGGCATGAGCGGGATTGGTCCCAGCTGAGAGACACCATGGCTATTGAGGAGCCAAGGGTATGTGCGAATTTGGAAGCCTGTGGGTTGTTGAAGTTCTTTGAGTGCTCATTGATACAGGCGCAGGAGTATCTCCTGTAGTTCCTTATCCGGATGTGGAGTCCAGACCTGCATTGTTTCATAGTGTGGGGAGAGCAGATTGCCTTCACTGTGGTGGAGGACATATACTTTTTGACTAGGCTCTCGTTTTGGGGAACGCCCCTACCGATGGAGCTGGTGTTACTGAGGGATGTGGTGCTAGAGACAGTTAGCTAGAGGTACTATTCGGGGGAGAACTTTATGTCTGGCACTGTTGTGAGCATTGGGGCGATGGATGCTCTAGCACATCGCTGTATAGCAACAATGATTGTGAGAGTGTATGTGTCTCTTGCGATGTAGCGGATCAGTGGTGGGAAGCTGTGTGTGATGGAGAGGGTACTGGCCAGTGATCACTTCGCCTGGGGGCTTACTCTGCATGCCAGGATGGTAGGGCAGCTAGACCATTTTCGATCCATGGATATAGGAGATTTTTCCTTTGGGTCCATTCTAGTGGCCTAGTTTTTGGAGAGGGTGCCTATGTTTCACCCTAGGATTTTATTAGGTGCACCTGGGGCGCGAGAGCCGTGACTAAAGCGGTGGTCGATTGTTTTACTTCGCCACAGTGGTGGTGAGGGCAACCACTTCTTTACTATTGAGGTGGCACAGGTGTGGCGGCAGATGTTGCAGGTGATTTTACAGTTCCCATATGCTGGTGTTGACTTCCAAGAGGATCCGGACATGGTGTTACCACCAGGGGAGATTTTTTACCATTGAGGTATGTTGATGAGTTATATATATATGTTTTTTGAGATAGCATGACATATGTATATGATATAGATGCTGATACTATCTGTTTCTTGTTTGTATGTGCAGATGTGGCACCTCGCCGGTGTGAGGTGGAGTTACTGAGGGCGCCGACTCGCCAGGAGTCGGAGAGACCGCCGTGGGGAGGGCTACGGGTTGGAGAGAGACGTCAGCATGAGGACACCAAGGCGAGACTAGATGATCCTTAGAGAGTAGTGAGGAGACACTGACTTGATGACCCTAGTGATGGGCCATCACATGCTCCTCCGACAGATGTCGGCACTGATTTTGAGGACATACACCATCACCTGGAGGCGGTGCTACAGGGTGTGCCTGAGGGCATGTGGTATCGCATCCAGGATGAGGGCATCCTGGAGTAGTGTGTGGGGATTCTGCTGCCATGGCGGGCCATGGTATGACGGGCAACAGTAGCAGGTGTTGTAATGACCAGACGATTATGTCCGGGGCAGGAGGGACCAGTAGTGGGTGGGGGACCACCGCCTGAGGGAGGGGCAGGAGGTGGTGCTCTAGAGGCACCTTGAGTGGTGCTCTATGTATTTTTGTTTTTTTGTATATAGGCTGGTGAGCCCATTTTGTACCGAGGTGTTTTACTAGCCTGCAAATACTTGTATTTTTGTATGTAAACATTTAGATGTCACTGTGGGCCATTTTATATATACATGAGTATACATATTGAGATCTATGTGGTGTTTAAATGTTGATGATGTTTAATCTATATATGCTATGACAGGTTGTTGATGTGTTTATGTATGTGTAGAGGTAGCTTGATGTGATATATGCCAGTCTAACACAATATTAGCTAAGTTATCTGTAATTTGATTCAATTGTCTTGGAATATGTGTAAATGTAATGGAATAAAAATGTCAAGATAAAAGTCTAACCTGTAGGTATTTGTGAAAGAGGCAAGGATCGTGTACGCGGTACACATTGTTGAGCTGGAGAACGACTAGTTGAGAGTCAAGAAAGACACTAAGGTGACGAATATGATGATGTTGGGCATCGGCTAGGAGGGCAATGACGACAGTGTATTTGGCTTGGTTGTTGGTCACTGAACCTAAACAGATGCCACTCGAATGGAGCATTTTATGTGAGGGGGTGTAGAGAGCCTAAGTGGTCGAAGCGAGATTTTGGTTCCAACGGCTAGCACCGTCGGTGTAACCGATGTGGTAGGCTAGTGGAGGAAGCATCTGTCAATAGCACAAATGATATTTTAGACATGAGGGATGGAAAAAAGATTAAAAACACTATAAAAGAAATAACCTAAAGTAGAATGAATATGTTTAAGCATAAAATTTATTTAAGTATAACCCGTTGACGGGTTCTTTGAGAGAGAAGCCTTTGGGAGAGGCCAGGATGTATGCACCTTTGGTGAGGTAATGTTGGATAATGTATGGGCCATGCCATAGTGACTCGAATTTTCCATGGCCAAAGGTATCATGAGCGATATCGTAAGCAAGGACAAGGTCACCTTTGCGAAATGAGAAAAGGTTGACATGTCGATCAAAGATAGCCTTTGATAATTTTTTAGCTGCCTCATTGTTCTATAATGAAGATTGATGATCTTCACCCAAGGACTCTAAGTTCATCAAGTGCTACTCCATTGGAGCAGTGTCGGGTAATAGCTCAATTGTGGTGCTTAAGGTGGAAATTTCACACTTGATGGGAAGAGTGGCCTCAACCCCATGGACTAGATGAAATGGTGTGAAACCAGTAGCTATTTTCACAGCCATACGGTAAGCCCATAGCGCGAAAAATAACATAGGATGCCAATTGGTTTGATGTTTATTAACCATGCACTGTAACATGGTTTTGAGGACCTTGTTAACTGCTTAGACCTATCCGTTAGACTGAGGGTAATATGGTGAGGCAAACTCATGGGAGAATCCTAACCAAGATGAGAGTTCGACGAAAATATCATTCTCGAAGTGTTTCCCGTGATCAAAAACAAGTTGGAGTGGTACTCCAAAGCGAGATATGACGTGGTTAAAGAAAAAACATGCTGCGGTGTCAATGGTATTGTTGAAGGTGGGCATAGCTTCAACCCATTTGGTGAAGTAATCAACCGTGACAACAATGTATTTGTGTCCATTGCTAGAGGGAGGATTACAAGTCATGAAGTCGATGCCCCATTTACAAAAAGGGCTGCAGTGATGACTGGATGAAGAAGAGCAGGTGGTGCTCGGGCATTTTTGGTGTAAAGATGACACTTCTCGCATCGTTTCACGGCGTGAATACGATCATGAAACAAGGTAGGCCAAAAGTAACCTGCTTGGATAATCTTTTGAGCAGTGGATATTCCCGAAAGATGGCCCCCACATGCGCCGCTATAGTAGTAGTTCAAGACTCTATCGACCTCGTCAATGGTCAAGCATCGAAAAAGAATGGTGTCGACCCCTCACCAGTATAAGATGTCTTCGATGAGGAGGTAGCGGGGGGGCTGGTGGAGAATATGATGATGATCATCTCATGAAAGGTGGTTACCGAAATTTTGAGTTTGGAGGTAGAAAAGGAGGTTGTCGTACCAAGGATCATCCGAAGTGATGTAAAAGAGGTGTTCGTTAGGAAAGTCGGTATTGACGGGGGCACTGATTGTGTCAGAGGGGAGGGTCGTGACAAGTTCGGCGAGAATGAGGGATTTCTTGCTCTTGGGTGTTGAGAATTCAAGATCATACTCTTGAAGGACAATGATCCATCGGGAAAAATTTTCGTTAATTTTTCGACAACTGAGGAAGTATTGCATAGGGTTGGAATCTGCTACAACCTTAGTTGTGCGAAGCAGAATGTAGTGACGCAGTTTCTGGACTACAAGGATGAATGCAAGAGCTATTTTTTCTTCGTGTTTATACTTCAACGGTGGCCCTGAGAGGTTTTTACTAACGTAATAAATGACATGCTCATGATTGTCATCACCTAGCTAAATGACAACTCCTGCTACTGAAACAGCTGATGATGATATGTAGAGAATATAGTCGCGATTGTAGTCAGGTGCATTAATTAAAGGGGCATTGGAGAGTACCATTTTAAGATCATCAAATGACTATTGGGCATGTTCATCCCAGTAAAATGGGATGTCGTGATGTAGTAATCGAAGGAAACCATGTGCACGAGTGGCATAGTCTGAGACAAATCACCGTAGAAAGTTAGCCTTGCCTTGGAGGCTCTAGAGCTGACGTAAATTTCAGGGAGGTGGAATTTTGGTGATAGCTTGGACTTTGAGGGGGTCCACGGTAATATCACTTTGGGAAATGATGAATCCAAGGAGGCACCCCGTGGTGACACAAAAAATTCACTTGAGGAGAGTCAAGCAGATGTTGTACTGACGACACCGTTGGAAGATGATTCGTAAATCATCAAGATGTTGGGTGTGTTTCTTGGATCGAGCTGTGATGTCATCCAAGTATGTGAGGATGATATGAGAAAGATCGTGAAAAATGTATGTCATAGCCCGTTGGAAAGTTGCACCAACATTCTTTAGGCCAAACGACATGACACGATATGCAAAAGTACCCCAGGGGGTAGTGAATGCAGTTTTGTATTGATCGGCGAGGTGGATTTGGATTTGATTATAACCAGAGAAACGGTCCATGAAGGATAGAGTCTTGTGGCATGCGCATTCGTCAATAATTTGATTGATGAAAGGTGTTGGAAAGTTGTCTTTTGGACATGCGTGATTGAGATCATGAAATTCTATGTAGACACGGATAGTGCCCTATTTTTTATTAATGGGTACAGGGTTGGAAACCCATGAGGTATAGGCGATGGGGTAGATGAACCCAACCGCGTGTAATTTGTCAATTTCGGCTTTGATGGCCGCTACTTTGGATGGGTGTAGAGGTCGTTGTTTTTGATGAACTGGTGTAATGTCGGGCTAGGTGTTGATGCGATGTTCGATGATAGATGGATCGAGGTCAGACATTTTCATGTATGACCAGGCAAAAATATCTCGATATTCCTGGAAGAGGGCTTTATAGGTGGTGATTTCTTGAGGAGTGCAAGCGGCTCCAATGGTGATTTCCTCGACGACTCCATTTTTTATGGAAATGTCGATTTTAATGGTTGGGGAAATGTTGGCCATGTTGCCTTCTTCAAAAGCATCAGGGGCAGGAATGGGGATTTTGAACCAATCGATAGGCCCTAATAGGATAAAATATTTGGTTTTGACTGCGTATATGGGGTGTTGGTTAGGAGGTGTGGAGGATTCCTATGGAAATAAGAGTGCACAGTGGTGTAGCACATCCCATGGGTAGTCAGGGTTGTTTAACTCTTCTAGTATTTCCTCGTCACAGTGGAATTGGCAGGAACACAAGAGGCCGTGAAGAGTTATATCGGTGATTGTTGTCGTGTGGCCGCCCCCTGGTGATGAAGAAGTAGGGGGAACGATGCAAGAAAATTGCGATGGTTCGCTCGACATAAACCAAATATCAAAGTACTGAGGAGTACCCGTGGTAGTTGGGTGTAAAATTTTTCGTAGGGAAATGAACGGGAGAGTTGGGGGGATTGGTGGGTGAATCCTCAAATAAGTCATCCAAGAACCATGGAGGCATTGGAAGGGCCTCAGATTCAGGAGAAACGACATGAAGAACCTCTAGTGATGAGGTAAGGTCAACTATCGATTCTGTGGGTCTTTGAAGCAGGTTCAATTGGTGTTGCTTGTATTCAATGATCATAGGACACTAGTATGTAAAATGATATAAGGATTTGCATAGAGAGCAAGGGCATCTCATACGTTCATTGAATGAATTTGTGACATAATGGATGTCAGTGATTTTTGGTAGGGATGACGTAGCTAGACTGGGTTCGCTCTGGAATCTTTGTCGTACTACAGCTAATGTTTACCGAAAGAGTGGCAATGGTAGGCAATGGTGGGTATAATGGCCATATTATGAACATATAGCACAAGCGAATTTGGTTCACAACCCTTTACTACTTGAATGGGGGGTGGTAGCAGCAGTACTGGCTATAGTGGAGAGTGTTGAGGGAGTTTGATTGAGTGGAATCAAATTCCATAACTCTGGTAGAGATGGGCAGTTGTTGGTTTGGTGTCCATCTTTCTCACATAGTGCGCAAGGGGGTTAGACGCGTGGGGGAAGTGGAGCTGTGGGATCCTTCTTCTTTCTCCTGCCCCCAGCTGTGGCAGGGGGGGTAGTTAGTGGGGGTGTAGAGGGTATGGTGAGAGTAAGTATGGGAATCGTTGTTGCGATTCCTTCCATTTGGGGGGGAAGGGATGGTCGAGGGACCATCTCGAGTGGATGTAAATACCAAACTGGAATTGCTAACACCGTATTAGGGAGGGTAAGCGTTGCAACTACTTGGAAAGATTCGACGCTAGGTGGAGGGTAAAAGAAGGAGATTTGAGTGATGGCTTGGGGAACTGTCTCCCAAACTGGGATATGACCTTGGGGAGGGGTGAAATCGTGGATTGTCAAGGTCGACGAGTTCACAAGAGGCTCATGAGGGGGAAATTCTACGGCTAATGGGACGTCAGATATGATAGAAGCCTCCCTAGGAGGAAGGGTATCCTCTATGTTATTTTCGTTAGATGATACGATGCATACTTGATTGGAAGGATGAAGGAGCGGTGGTGCTCCATGATAAGTTCCTAACAATGATGGATCTTTGAAAATTCCGGGACCCATTTCGACGAGTGGGTATGCGTCATGACTCGTGTGGATGAGAGGAAGAATGTTATCGATGTTGGCAGATGGGTTAGGCTCGTAATGTGAGACTTGGTCAATGGTAACGATATTCCCATTGTGGGGGAACATCATTGTTCTAAAATCGAAAAAGGAAACTTCCTTCATAGCGTACATGTAGCTACGACCGAATAGGATATTATAATCGAGTGGGGCATCGATAGCATCAATGTCGATGAGAATAGTCTTGCCCCCGAGTTCTACGGGGACATTTTGGAAGAGCCCTTCAAGAGATGATGGTCGTCTGTCATAAGATCATAAGGTAATGGAAGAGGGTATGAGTTTAGGGGAACCAAGTTTCTGCCATACAAATTTGGACATAATGCATGTAGATGCACCTTCATTGATGATACACCGATGAACTGTGATGTTCCGTATTTTTACTGGGATTTGAAAAGAGATCAAGGCAGGAAGGCGAGGTTCTTCACTGTCGAGATCAAATGTAATGATGTTGGGAAATCCAACATAAACTAGACTTCCCCCATGGTGGAATGATGTTGTTTCAAGATGCACTTGTGCTTGTTCAAGAGGGAAAGCTAACACATGCTAGATTTCCTTCACGGTGGAATGATGTTGTTCAAGATGAGCTTATGCTTGTGCAAGAGGGAAGACTAGCATGTGCAAGCTTTCCTCCATGATAAAATGATGTTCTTTGAGATGCGCTTATTCTTGTGCAAGAGGGAAACCTAGCACGTGTTAGCTTTCCCCCATGGTGGAATGATGTTGTTCGAGATGTGCTTCTGCTTGTGAAAAAGGGAAAGGTAGCACATGCTAACTTTCCCCCATGGTGGAATGTTGTTATTCGACATGTGATTGCGCTAGGGGGAAAGCTAAAATATGCTAGCTTTCCCCCACATTGAATGTTGTTGTTTGAGATGAGATTGTTCTTGTGCAAGAGGGAAAACTAGCACGTGCAAGCTTACCCCCATGGTGGGATGATTTTCGAGATGAGCTAGTGCTTGTGCAAGTGGGAAAGCTAGCACGTGCTAGCTTTCCCCCATGGTAGAATCATGTTGTTCGAGATGTGCTTGTGATTTTGCAAGAGGCAAATCCAACATAAACTAGATTTCCCCCATGGTGGAATGATGTTTCAAGATGCACTTGTGCTTGTTCAAGAGGGAAAGCTAGCACACGCTAGATTTCTTTGATGGTAGAATGATGTTGTTCAAGATGAGCTTATGCTTGTGCAAGAGGAAAGACTACCATGTGCAATCTTTCCTCCATGCTAAGTTGATGTTGTTCAAGATGCGCTTGTGCTTGTGCAAGAGGCGCTAGCTTTCCCCCATTGTGGAATGATGTTGTTCGAGATGCACTTGTGCTACTACAAGATGGAAAGCTAGCATGTGCTAGCTTTCCCCCATGTTGGAATGATGTTATTCGAGATGTGATTGCGCTAGGGGGAAATATAGCACATATAAGATTTCCCCCACATTGAATGATGTTGTTTGAGATGAGATTGTACTTGTGTAAAAGGTAAAAATAGCACACGCTAGCTTACCCCCATGGTGGGATGATTTTTGATATGTGCTAGTTCTTGTGCAAGAGGGACAACTAGCATTTTCGAGATGCACTAGCTTTCCCCCATGGTAGAATGTTGTTGTTCGAGATGTGCTTGTGATTTTGCAAGAGGGAAATCCAACATAAACTAACTTTCCCCCACGGTGGAATGATGTTGTTTCAAGATGCACTTGTACTTGTTCAAGAGGGAAAGCTAGTAGACACTAGATTTCCTTGATGGTGATGTTGCTCAAGATGAGGTTATACTTGTGCAAGAGGGAAGACTAGCATGTGCAAAATTTCCTCCATGCTAAATTGATGTTGTTCGAGATGCACTTGTGCTTTTGCAAGAGAGAAATCTAGCACGCACTAGATTTCACCCATGGTGGAATGATGTTGTTCGAGATGCACTTGTGCTTCTGCAAAATGGAAAGCTAGCACACACTATCTTTCCCCCATGTTGGAATGATGTTATTCGAGATGTGCTTTTGATTTTCCAAGAGGGAAATCCAACATAAAATAGCTTTCCCCCATGGTGGGATGATGTTGTTTCAAGATGCACTTGTGCTTGTTTAATAGGGAAAGGTAGCACACACTAGATTTACTTGATGGTGGAATGATGTTGTTCAAGATGAGGTTATTCTTGTGCAAGAGGGAAGACTGGCATGTGCAAGATTTTCTCCATACTAAAATGAATTTGTTTGAGATGCGATTGTTCTTACCCCATGGTAGAATCATGTTGTTCGAGATGTGCTTGTGATTTTGCAAGAGGCAAATCCAACATAAACTAGATTTCCCCCATGGTGGAATGATGTTTCAAGATGCACTTGTGCTTGTTCAAGAGGGAAAGCTAGCACACGCTAGATTTCCTTGATGGTGGAATGATGTTGTTCAAGATGAGCTTATGCTTGTGCAAGAGGAAAGACTACCATGTGCAATCTTTCCTATATGCTAAGTTGATGTTGTTCAAGATGCACTTGTGCTTGTGAAAGAGGCACTAGCTTTCCCCCATTGTGGAATGATGTTGTTTGATATGCACTTGTGCTACTACAAGATGGAAAGCTAGCATGTGCTAGCTTTCCCCCATGTTGGAATGATGTTATTTGAGATGTGATTGCGCTAGGGGGAAATCTAGCACATACAAACTTTCCCCCACATTGAATGATGTTGTTTGAGATGAGATTGTGCTTGTGTAAAAGGTAAAACTAGCACACACTAGCTTACCCCCATGGTGGGATGATTTTTTATATGTGCTAGTTCTTGTGCAAGAGGGACAACTAGCATTTTCGAGATGCACTAGCTTTCCCCCATGGTAGAATGTTGTTGTTCGAGATGTGCTTGTGATTTTGCAAGAGGGAAATCCAACATAAACTAACTTTCCCCCACGGTGGAATGATGTTGTTTCAAGATGCACTTGTACTTGTTCAAGAGGGAAAGCTAGTAGACGCTAGATTTCCTTGATGGTGATGTTGTTCAAGATGAGGTTATACTTGTGCAAGAGGGAAGACTAGCATGTGCAAACTTTTCTCATTGCTAAATTGATGTTGTTCGAGATGCACTTGTGCTTGTGCAAGAGGGAAAGCTAGCACGCACTAGATTTCCCCCATGGTGGAATCATGTTGTTCGAGATGCACTTGTGCTTCTGCAAAATGGAAAGCTAGCACACACTATCTTTCCCCCATGTTGGAATGATGTTATTCGAGATGTGCTTTTGATTTTCCAAGAGGGAAATCCAACATAAAATAGCTTTCCCCCATGGTGGGATGATGTTGTTTCAAGATGCACTTGTGCTTGTTTAATAGGGAAAGGTAGCACACACTAGATTTACTTGATGGTGGAATGATGTTGTTCAAGATGAGGTTATTCTTGTGCAAGAGGGAAGACTGGCATGTGCAAGATTTTCTCCATACTAAAATGAATTTGTTTGAGATGCGATTGTTCTTATGCAAGAGGGAAAGCTAGCATGCACTTTGTTTGAGATGCGATTGTTCTTATGCAAGAGGGAAAGCTAGCATGCACTAGCTTTCCCCCATGGTGGAATGAAGTTGTTCGAGATGCACTTGTGCTTCTGCAAGATGGAAAGATAGCACACACTAGCTTTCCCCCACGGTGGAATCATGTTGTTAAAGATGTGCTTGTGCTAGGGGGAAAACCAGCACATGCTAGCTTTCCCCCACATTGAATGATGTTGTTTGAGATGAGCTTGTGCTTGTGCAAGAGGGAAAACTAGCACACACTAGCTTACCCCCATGGTCGGATAATTTTTGATATGTGCTAGTTCTTGTGTAAGAGGGAAAGTTAGCATGCGCTATCCTTCCCCCATGGTGGAATGATGTTGTTCGAGACGTGCTTGTGCTTTTGCCCTTCCCCCATGGTGGAATGATGTTGTTCGAGACGTGCTTGTGCTTTTGCAAGAGGGAAATCCAACATAAACTAGCTTTTCCCCACGGTGAAATGATGTTGTTTCAAGATGCACTTGTGCTTGTTCAAGAGGGAAAGCTATCATAAGCTAGATTTCCTTGACGGTGGAATGATGTTGTTCAAGGTGAGCTTATGCTTGTGAAAGAGGGAAGACTAAGCTTGTGCAATATTTCCTCCATTCTAAAATGACGTTATTCGAGATGCGCTTGTGTTTGTGCAAGAGGGAAAGCTAGCATGCGCTTGCTTTCAACCATGTTGGTATGATGTTGTTCAAGATGCACTTGTGCTTCTGCAAGATGGAAAGCTAGCACAAACAAGCACAAGTGCATCTTGACACAACATCATTCCACCATGGGGGAAATCTAGTTTATGTTGGATTTCCCTCTTGCAAAAGATCAAGGATATCTCGAACAACATCATTCCAGACATCGCGAACAACATCATTCCACAGTGGGGGAAATCTAGTGCATCCTAGATTTTCCTCTTGCACAAGCACTAGCGCATCTCGAAAATCATCCCACCATGGGGATAAGATAGCGTGTGCTAGTTTTCCCTCTTGCACAAGCACTAGCTCATCCCAAACAACATCATTCAATGTGGGGGAAAGATAGCATGCACTAGCTTTCCCCCATGTTGGAATGATGTTATTCGAGATGTGATTGTGCTAGGGGGAAAGCTATCACATGATAGCTTTCC
>CBVK0100806079.1:0-10784 GCA_900067695.1 Picea abies
GAATTCCAAGGCATACAAAGTTTACATTCCTTCCTTGAGGAAGACTGTGGTTAGGAGGTATGTGAGATTTGAGGAGGACAGAGACTTGAGGAAGGCTCATGATACTAGTGTAGCAACAACAGGGGATGAGGAGCTGGAGACTCAAAAGACTGAGGAGGTACAGGGTACAGGTGCAGGCACAAATGATTAGACTGTAGATCAGGATGAGGAGCAATAGGCTCCTCCTGTTCAGGAGACTCCTTCTACTAGGAGGAGGAAGACTAGATGGGCAGAGAAGACCTTGAGAGAGGCACAAGAGTATGTTGGTGCTCCTAGGAGATTGGTCAGAGAGAGCAGAGCAACACAAAGATTTTCCAGTTATATGGCTCTAATGAGTGAGCTATTGGAGGCCGAGCCTTCTAGCTATGAGGAGGCATCACAATAGTAGGTGTGGAGAGATGCCATGGTGGAAGAGTATGGTTCCATCATGAAGAATGATGTATGGGATGTGGTGCCTTGACTAGAGAGGAAATCCATGATTGGCTCCAGATGGATCTATAAGGTCAAGCACGCTGCGGATGGTAGTGTGGAGAAGTTCAAAGCCTGCTTTGTGGCTAAGGGGTTCTCTCAGAAGGAGGGAATCGATTATTATGAGACGTTTGCCCGAGTGGTGAGATACACTTCGATCAGGGTCGTGATCTCGATTGCAGCAGAGATGGGGTAGAAGATCCACCAGATGGATGTGAAGACGACCTTCCTTAATGGCATCATTGAGGAGGAGGTGTACATTGAGTAGTCATAGGGCCTTGAGGTGCATGGGAGGGATTCCCATGTGTGCAGGTTGAGGAGAGCCTTGTATGGGCTCAAGCAGGCTCCCAGGGCGTGGTACTCTCAGATTGACAGCTACTTGCAGGGGATGGGCTTCACCAAGAGTGAGGCAGACTCCAACCTCTACTACATCATAGTTGGAGGTGAGCCACTCATTCTTATGTTATATGTGGACAACTTGTTTCTCACAGGTTCTGAGAGGCTCATTGTAGAGTGCAAAAGGGATTTTGCTTCGAAGTATGAGATGAAAGATTTGGGGTTGATAGGGAGATCTGGGGTTAGAGGTGTGATAGCGAGATGGTCAAACCTTCCTTGGACAGGGGAAGTATGCGGTGGAGATCCTGGAGAGATTCAGGATGCTGGACTACAGGCCTATGTCTATGCCCATGGTGACCAGCTGGAAGAAGCTAGATGCTTCTAGATCAGAGGTAGTGGACCTTATTCTTTACAGATAGTTGGTTGGCTCTCTGATGTATCTGGTCAACACTAGACCAAATATATGTTTTGCGGTCAACACAGTCAACCAGTTTATGGTTGAGCCGAGGAGGTTGCACTGGGTGGCAGTGAAACATGTTCTGAGTTATCTACGTGTCACGATCGACTATGGGATGAGTTTTATTGAGGGAGATGGGGTGAAGTTGACATGATATACAGATGCAAATTGGGTAGGAAACACGGTGGATGGGAAGAGTACGTCAGGTTATTGTTTCAGCTTGGGATTAGGAGTTGTTTCCTGGTTCAACAGGAAGTAGAAGTCAGTGGCGTCAAGCTCTGCTGAGGCAGAGTACATGGCAGCTAGATTAGTAGCATGTGAGGCCATTTGGCTTCGTAAGCTGCTCATCAGTATGTTTGGCTAGGAGTTGGATGCGACTGTCATTCACTGTGACAATCAAAGTTGCATCAAGTTCTCTGAGAATCTAGTGTTTCTTGACAAATCCAAACACATAGAGATGAGATTTCACTTCATCGTGCAGAAGGGGACAATGAAGCTACAATATGTGCCTACATGAGAGAGGTGGCAGGCATTCTCACGAAGGGCTTGATGAAAGGCAAGTTTGTCTTTTTCAGAGACAAGTTGGGAATGGTACAAAACACCTTCCTCGCTAAGAGGGAGTGTTAATTTGGTAGCTCAGAAGGTTTCTTAGCTAAACCTATGTGTCCAAGGCTAGTTGATGGACACAATTAAATATCCAGATCAACGTTATTAATTTTATCCTAAGTTTTTATTTAGGAAAAGTATAAAAGTCATTTAAATGACTTTGATTGACTTTTCAGTTAGATTTTTGAAAAGTGACTTTTTGGAAATTAATAATTCACTAAAGTGAATTTCTGGAGGAAAGTCATTTAAATGACTTTTATTGACTTTTCACTCAGATTTCTGAAAAGAGACCTTTTAGAAATTAATAATTCGCTATTCTAGAGGCTTCTAGAAGACTCAAGAAAAGGTGAGTTAGAGTGATAAATGGAGGTTAAGGGTGAAGGACATAACACATTGTGTGTTGAGTTGATGAGTGAGGGCGTTGGATGAGTAAGAGGAAGTCAATGCTGCAGAGTGAGGAAAGGCGACTTAGCAGCAGAGGAAGAGAGTTGAGTGCAGGCCATTCCAGTAGAGATAGAGGCTGAAAAAGCAAGGCTAATTTTTCAAGGCCGAAAAAGCGGGGCCAAAAAAGCAAGTTGAGTTTGATGGGCTGTAAGAAAATTCTGAATTTTCTAATGATGTAAATTAATTCCTCTGAAGCCAATAAAGCCCCTCCTTTGTTTGCTTTCCCCACACTGGGGTTTCCAAAGTATTTTCGGTTTCTTCCTATTTTATATGTTTGGTTTTTGTTTGCTTCTGTTGTTCATTTTAGTTAAATAACTCAGTTGTAAATTTAATGCATGATTTTCAGAAGTGATATCAACATAAATAAATTTCTGGGTAAAGAAAAATCATTGGCATTTTATTTTTGTTTGCTGAGTGTAAAGGAAATTAACAGTGAAAGCCCAAAATAGTAAGTGGCCAACCTCCAACAAAACAAATCTAGTGAGATAAGGGCAAATTAGGGTTTTGACCATGCCAAAACTCCATGAGATAAATAAATATACACCTTCAAGAATAGCAAGGAGTGTCTCCACAAGATCACCCTCCAAGGATATGCTCAAAAATAGTAATAGGACCAAGTAAATGCATGCAAAAGCCATATGTATGGCCATCCAAGTATGCCACAGACCCCTCCATAAAACTCCTCCATAACCAGTTACAATAAAATAATATATATGCCAAGTCAAAGAGGTGAATGCACTCTCCAATGAAGGTCCAATGATGATAAGTGTAGCTGAAATATCCATGCAATAAAGATGAGAGAGCACCTATAGGAGAGGTGAACCCTAGAAAAGTGTGCCATGTAGCTACCTAAACCACCCACAAATAATAAAATATTCTCTAATGAAGTGTGCCCTAGGAGAATTTGCCAAGAATGGTTAGACCTCAGTAATAAAATATTACTCCATATTCCATGTCATAAAGATTTTTAACCAACCCAAGGGAGTGTGCCCTAGAGAAGTGTTCTAACTTCTCCAAGAAACAAGAAAATAATGCATGCCTTGGTAATTGTGCCCAAGAAGGGGGGCACACCACTAGAAAGCCTCAACCAATTCCAACTAACACCTTCAAGTGTGGAAAGGAAGTCAATGAAGTAGGGTGCCCTAGCTATAAACTTTAATTTGGATAAATTAGATTAATTTAACCATTGAACATTTAAATCAACCTCAACATGTGTGCACAAAGGTTAATGCTCAAATATAACCATAGCCCCCCTCCAATTAGTCACCATTAGATTAAATCACCATGAACATGTGTTCCAATGAAGGGTGCACTCTAATAAAGTGTTGTACCATGTAAATAAAAGATGTTCTCCCTAGTAAAACCCCAACATGATAACAACCAAACATAATTCCCAACCTAAGGTGCACAACCACCAAGGGATTATTACATCAAAATTCTTCATCTCACCTTAGGAAAAGGTTAGATCACCGCCATCAAATCATATGTAGTACCCCCCTTTCTAACCCAAACTTAGGAAATAACATGTCAATGAGTGTACTGACATCATGGTGATGAAATACATTCCTCCCTAGGTGATGTCTAGCAAATTTTACATCATAAAGTTAAATCACCTAGGAAAATCCCACAATGGCAACATGAATCATCCGACCATAACAACATCATAAGAGGAGGGGACATAAAGAAATGCTAACCCCATCCAATCATCAAGTGTGTTCCCCATCACACATCCAACACATGAGGACCATGTAAAACACCCCATGGCAGTGACACCATCATCATACATCAACACACCAAGTCACTAGGAAACATTAGCAACATCATGAAACATCTATCTCTTAACATCATTAACCAACCCTTTGGGGGGTCAGAACCATTACCCATATCTAAGATAAGCATATATACCAAACCACCATAATGAGATAGTATGCTCCACATCCATCAAAAGTGCAACCAAGGGGTGATCAACAAGTCTAGTACATGTGAGAAGACCACCAAGCAGCAAGCACAGTCATCCAACCAAGGAGAAGTGAGACTCCCCTAATCCAAAGACCTCCAAGGAACCAACAGCAAATCTTCATCACTGTGATGAAAATCACAAAGTGGAACCTCATACGATATGAGGTGTAACAGGTTCAATCTCTCTCCCTTGTGTGGAAGTCGTATTTATGTTGTGTTAAACAGAGTCAGGTTCTTAGTGATATTTAACATGTGGGCAAAGTTATGTCAGAAGAATCAACGATATATTTCTCATTTGTATTATTAACATGTGGGGTGTGTGTGTTTGTGTGTGGAAGGAGGAGACATGTTTTGCTTTTCATGTCTCCCATCCTAACATATCATTAACAATACACTTTAACATGTCTCTAACTTTATAACTTAACACTAATGACCATAGGACCCAAGTCTTATAAAATAAAAATTACATGTCTAACCGCCCACACCCATGGTTATTTTGTTTCCAGTGACTCCCTGTAGATTTCTAAACTTTTCTAAAATTTATTTTCCGATTGCTTTTGTGAAATTATCAGCAACTTGATCTTGATCTTGTGACATACAAAAATTCAGCTCTACCTCTTTATGCGGTACTTGGTTTCTAATGTAATAATGGTGCACTTCTAGGTGTTTTGTTTTTGAATGAAAACATGGGATTTCTTGTCATCTTTATCGCTTGTCACTCTGTAAGAATGTTGGCTTCATCAGTTGTAGCTTCAAATTACTCAATATTCCACATAGCCAAAGCAATTCACAGGTTGCTTTCACTGCCACTTTATATGATGCTTCTGTTGATTAATGTGCAACATGGGTTTGTATTTTACATACTTGTGAAATGACAACTTACATGCCCGTACAGTTACACCACTTCCAGGATCGAACAAATAGTCTGATGATGATTTTCTATCATCAACATTTCCTGCCCAATCTGCATTTGAAAATCGTTCTACCAGAAATTTTAGTTCTTCAAAACCAGATTCAAAATACAAAGTACTTTCGACATATTTCAACATTCTCTTGGCTACATTCCAATTCACCATCTTGGAACGGTCCCAAAAATCTGACAACATACCAATTGCAATGTTTATATCTGGTGTGGTTGTTATAAGATAAATTAAACTCCAGAGTCCATACAAGTTGATGATACATTGTTTCATTTAAAGCTTTCGGGTTATCATCTTTTGAAAGTTTCAGTCCTGTGTCCTTTGGTGTCATGCTGGGATTACAATTTTCTATCCTGAATTTTGTAAGCAACTCTGATGCATGCAGCATACTTAGATTGTGATATAAATATTTAATCTCATTGATGCCAAACTATAATAGCCAGTGTTACACAGGGAAATGCTCTGTAGGGTAGGGAGTGTGCCCATCTTGCTCTTGAGACAGGGAAACTTCTCAGAAACATTTTGCTCACTTCCTTTTTGGGGGATGTGGAGAAATATTTCCTCCCAAAAAGGGAAATGTCCCTTTTTTGAGGGTCTCTTGAGTGCCCCCCCCCCCCCCCCCCAAAAAAAATAAAAATAAATTAAAAATCATCTGAACATTTGACAAAAGGTCAATGAAAATCTAAAAAATGTCCCAATTTTGAGGGTCTCTTGAGTGCCCCCCACCCCCCCCCCAAAAAAAATAAAAATAAATTAAAAATCATCTGAACATTTGACAAAAGGTCAATGAAAATCTAAAAAATGTCCCAACCCAAATTCCTCTAGTCCCCTACATCCAATTAGCACCTTCTAAAAGCATATAAGGTCAACCCATAACAATTCTCATTTGGATATGATTGAATTTGTTTTGGAGAGCACTGCTGGGGATCCACTGTGAGACTTGTTACACCTCATATTGTATGAGGTTTGATTTTGATCACATTAATGAAGATTTGCAGCTGGTATCTTGGAGCATTGGACTAGCTTGGGGTGATACATCTTCATGGAGTCCTTTCTCTTCATGGCATTGGATCATTTGATGGAGGTCTTTGGTTGGGGGTTCTCTTCATGGCATTGGATCATTTGATGGAGGTCTTTGGTTGGGGGAGTTTTACTTCTCCCTTGTTGAATGATTGTGCTTGCTAGTTTGGTGGTCTTCTCACATTTGCTTGCCTAGTTGATTAGTCCTTGGTTGCATATTTGATGGTTATGGAGCATGCTATCTCATTATGGTGTGGTTTTGGTTTACTTGTTTATCTTGGATGTGCTACATCTTGTTCTTGGATTATGGTTCGAGCCCCCCAAGGGGTTAGAGGATGGTATTAGGAGGTAAATGTTTCATGATGTTGTTGGAGTTTGCTAGTGACTAGGTGTGTTGATGTTATGATGTTGGTTTGTCACTAGGAGGGGTGTTCTACATGGTCCTCTTGTGTTGATGTGTGGTGGGGACATACTTGATGATTGGATGTGTTAGCATTTCCTATGGTCTCCTTCTCTTATGATGTTGATGTGGTTAGATGATGTGTGTTGTGGTAGTGCACTTTGCCTTGGTGGGATTTCTTGGGTGAGATGACCCAATATTGTATTTTTGTAGGATATCACCTAGGTGGAAATGTTTTTGATGATGTTGGTACCCTTGTAGATGTAGCTTTTCCTCAGTTTGAGTTAGATGGGGGTTACTACATACATCTATAGTGCAATCCTTCTCCGAAGGTTTGATAAGGTTTTATCATGTTATAGTCATTTGGTGGTGTGCAGAGATATGACTTATTTGCATGGTACAACACTTGTTGGAGTGCACCACCCCCAAGTGGTACACATGTTCATGTTGATTTAATTAGTTGGTGACTATTGATAGGTTGGACTATGGTTTTATTTGAGCATTAACCTTTACGCACACATGCCGAGGTTGATTTAACCATTTAGTGGTTAGTTTAATCCATTTATTACCTTGGAGGTTAATTGCTTGAGTGCTCGACTCCACTTGGCAATTGTTTGTGCTTTTAGGGGTTTTATTTGGACGAGATTGAGGGTTTTGATGGAGCACTTCTCTCTTGGATATAGTTTCCATGGCTTGCATGGTTATTTTATCATTATTGGAGAGGTTGGCACACTTCTCTAGGGTGCACTTTAGCTTGTGCACACGGTTTGGGGAAATAAGTTGATGGTGTTGGAAAACAACTTATGGTTTTAGCATGAGCATTGTTGAGGTCTAACCACTTTTGGCTCTTCTTTCTAGGGCACACTTCACATAGAGATATTTTATTATTTGTTTGGTGGTTGAGGTAGTTACATAGCATGGTTTTCTAGGGCAAACCTCTCCTAGGTGCTCTCTCATCATTATGGCATGGATATTTCAGATACACTTATCATCTTTTGAGTTTTATTGGAGAGTGCCCTCACCTATTTGACTTGGCATATATATTATTTTATTGGAGGTGCTTATGGATTAGTTTTAATGATGAGCATGTGACATATTTGGAGGGCCACACATGGCACATTGCATGCACTTGTTTGGTCTTCTTTGTATTGTTGGAGCATTATCTTGGAGGACCAATTTGTGGAGATAGTCTACTTACTATTTTTGGGGTTGACCACTTCCTTTCTTGTGGAGCACTCCATCTAGTTGCCTCTTTGCACATTTATCCATGGAGTTGGTCGCCTTGGGATTCACACATGTGGATTGGTTGCATGCATCTTGTGGATCGCTTGCTATTTTTGGATGGTTGTTATGGGGGATTCTCCTAGGTGAATCATTTTATTGTTTTATCTCTCATGCACTTGGAGGTCCCACTTCGTGAGCCTTTCTATGAGCACATCCTACTAGGTTGAAGCTACTTTCTTTTGTTTTTGCATACATCCATCCATCTTGGAGGGTGCATTCTATGTGGAATTTTTACATGTTAACTTAGTTATCATGCCTATTTTTAGTTGTACACCCTCAATTGGAGATATTCATTGTATTTTCTTCCTATTTTTGATGAGGGTGAATTCTCTTGGAGATTTTTATGTTGACATAGTTTGACATGGTTAACCATGGATTGAGAGATCTAACCACTCCATTTTTATAATATTTGTTTGACGTGTCATGGAGTTAATTAGCAAATAAGATATGTTTATTGTATGAGAGAAGAGTCTCCATATACAAAGATGATGTTTTTTTCCATTGTAAAGGTTGTTGAGACTTTGGGGATGGAGGAGCTCTCCCCTTGGACGACATTTGTACATCTTATGCTTGGAGCCGTATGGAAGATTGCATGTATAATATCTTTTTATGTGAGGCTTTATGGTTGTAATGTTTTCATATGTTGATTTTTATTGTAGGAAACCCTTGTGAATTTCGTTGTAAAGGCCTTGTAATGGACCATATTTCATTTGGATAAAGTAATGTGAGGATTTGATCCCTCTTATTGTTATTGTTGTTGCATCAAACTTACACCTAATAAACCTAGTTGTTGCTAGCATGATATGGCATCACCTTCATAGCAATATTTTTAATGGCATCCCTAGCCTTCCAATGATAATTTTCTGCAATAGATTTCAACAAGTTAAGGTTGATTTTTGGCATGCATAGCAACCCTTATTGTCGTACATTTTCATTCATTCACCCTCTTTGATCCATACTTCCTTGACTCCATTTTGGCCAAGGTTTGGTTAGGCACTTGGTCTTGGGGTTTTCTACCTTCATCTTTCGTTCTCACACCATACATTTATCCATCCATACTACAACCATTGTTTTGCTTATATTTGCTCTTCAATAAATCACATTATGCCTCCACTCTAAAGGCTTAGCAATCCTATCCTTAGGGAATCCCCCCTTGAGTTGGAGAAGAGCCAACGAAAAGTGAGAGGAAGAGTTATTGTGGTGACAATGGGTAGCCTCCCCGATTTGCACAAGACTAGCCCCTTGATGCTTGGGACTTTACGTTGTACGGGGGTGCTAGATTTTGTTGTAACACGACTTAATTGTTGAATTGCGAGGATAGAGATGAATGTATCTTTGATAAATATTTTTTTTATTAACAATATAAACTCGATGAGAAATACAATGGTGATTGATGAATTGTTATTGTTACACTTACATTCCAATGTGGATATTTATTTCATGATTTCATCGTTCATGTTTGCGATTGATTCAAATCATAAATGTTATTTTTCATATGTTAACACTTACCGTTTAGATGTAGCATTTATATTTTTCATATATATATTATATTTTGTTTTCTGTGGGATTTTGGATGGGGTCGCCTATGCTATGGACCTTGATGTCCCTTGTGACGTTTCCTAAAATTTGGATGGGTGTCTTCACACATCCCTCGTACGTGTGTCCTTCTCGTGCTTTCCTATCCCCAAAACTTGGTGGAACATTGGAAAAATGCCATCAAAATCTTTACAAATGGTATCGTTTTCCTCATTAATCAATCTAGCACTTGTTTTGAGTGGTATAACCTTTACATAGGGTATGCCCTACTTTATTTGGTGTTTCTAGGTTATTAGGCTAAGGTCGACATAGGCAAAATGCCCCTTGTGTGCATTTCCTGTAATGACTCAGTTATGGTTAAGGCTGACCTAGTCAATCTTGTTGTGGGCCCATAAACCCTCCTTGGGGTAATCACCCTATTACACCTCATATTTATGAGGTTCTACATTGTGATTTTCATCACAATAGTGGATATTGATGCTGGTTCCTTGGAGCTTTTGGATTGATTTGGGTGGTTCTTCTTTATGGAGCCCTCTCTCTCTTCATGTAATTATATCATTTGATGAAGATCTCTAGTTGGTGATTGTGCTTGCTACTTGGTGGTCTTCTCACTTGTGCTTGCCTTGTTGATCATCCCTTGGTTGTGCATTTGATGGATGTGGAGCATACATGCTTATTTTGGATATGGATGATGGTTCTACCTCCCCAAGGGGTTAGATGATGATGATTAGAAGATACATATTTCATGATTGTTGAAGTTTTCTAGTGACTTTTGCATGATGATGTGGTATTATTTGGTGTCACTAAGAGGGGGTGTTCTATATGGGCCTTATATGTTGGATGTGTGATGGGCGACACACTTGATGTTTCTAAGGTGGGATGATTCATGTTTCCTTTGTGGGATTTTCATAGGTGATTTAACTTTATAATGTCACATTTGCTAGACATCACCTAGGGGGGAATGTGTTTCATTATGTTAGTACCCTCATTGATATGTTATTTCCTAAGTTTGAGTTAGAAAGGGGTATTTCATTATTATTTGATGGTGATCTAACCATTTTCTTAAGGTTAGATGGTGATTTTGATGTAATAATCCCTTGGTGGTGCACTTTAGGTTGGACTTTATGTTTTGTTGTTATCATGGAGGGATTTTGCTAGGGAGAACATATTTTATTTACATGGTACAACACTTTATTGAAGTGTTCCTCTCATTGGCACACTTTGTTCGTGACTAATTGGAAGGAGGACTATGGTTATATTTGAGTATTAACCTTTGTGCACACATGTTGAGGTTGATTTAATTGTTCAATGGTTA
>CBVK0100807086.1:0-16535 GCA_900067695.1 Picea abies
GTATTGAAAGACACAAGGCTTGATTAGTTGCCAAAGGATTTTCCCAAGTTGAAGGCATTGACTATAATGAAACCTTTTCCCCTGTAGCCAAAATGAATTCCATCCACCTTGTTCTTGCCCTTGCCACCTCACATAAATGGGAGGTCCATCAGATGGATGTTAAATATGCCTTCTTGCATGGCGATTTGAAAGAAGAAATATGCTTGGAACAACCTCCTGGTTATGTCCAGAATGACTCTAGCCTTGTTTTTTCTCCTCAAGAAATCTCTTTATGGTCTCAAGCAAGCTCCCCAAGCTTGGTATGCCAAAATGGATAGCTTTCTTATTGCCACTAGATTCTCTAGATGCCATTCTGATCCTAATGTCTATACCAAGAATGTAGGAAGCCATCTCATCATCCTTGTCCTTTATTTTGATGACCTTATCCTTACTGGTAGTGACTCAAAACTTTTAAACCATGTGAAAACCAGCCTTAAAAAGAAATTTGAAATGACAGACCTAGGCTTTTTGCACTATTTCCTTGGCCTCCAAGTTTTGCAAACTAATGATGGATTTTTTCTTTTCTAGTCTAAGTATGCTTGTGACCTTCTTCGTCGCTTTCACATGGAAAATTGTAAACCATCCCCTTCTCCCTTCCAGTCCGGAGTCAAGCTTTCTGCCACTTGTACTTCTCCTGAAGTTGATTCCACCCTGTATCGTCAGTTAGTTGGTAGCCTCTTATACTTGACTCATACCCATCCTGATATTTCCTTTGTTGTTGGTCTTGTTGCTCGATATATGCAAACACCCCATGAAAGACATTGGAAAGTAGCTAAAAGGATACTTCGCTATGTTCGTGGTACTATTCAGTTTGGGATACATTACAGTTCAGGGGGGACTCCCTTATTGGTTGGTTTCACTGATTCAGATTGGGCTGGTGACCCCGATGATCGGAAGTCTACTGCAAGTTATGTTTTCAACCTTGGTTCAGGACCTGTCACTTGGGCCTGTAAGAAACAACAGGCTATTGCACTTTCTTCAGTAGAAGCAGAGTATCGAGCAGCGGTAAATGCAAGTCAAGAAGCCCTGTGGCTTCAACAGATCCTTTTAGAGTTTGGATTCCAGCACCAATATCTGACCAGACTTTGGTGTGACAATCAAAGTGCCATCAAGCTCGCCAAAGACCCAGTTCAACATCAGTGTAGCAAACACATCGAGATACACATGAATTTCATCAGAAAGCTCATTCATGATCAAGTTATTGAAGTGCTCTTTTTCCCTATGGAAGATCAAGTTGCAGACATTTTCAAAAAGTCTCTTATAGAAGAGAAGTTTTCCAAACTTTGATCTATGTTAGGAGTTCAGAAAGCTGTCATTAAGGGGGGATAGGCTCTAATGCCTCCTTCCTTCTCCTATTTGTGTCATTATTGTAAATCCTATCCCAAGTTTTTCTTAAGGGGGGGATGTTAGGATATTTAGACACTTAGGAGTTAGTTAAGATCTACTTGGTCTAATATGTCATTAAGTAAAAGTGTGTTTATTTAGTATGCATTAGTATGCATTTGTAGTTAGGAAATCCGACGGTCATGATATGTTCCTGACATAGAGTGATCTAACGGTTCATACTCTCCTCGATCTTAACGGCCATTGATTTGTGGCTTAACACCCGATTGGTCCATGATCTCTATTTAAAGAGCATGGAGGGTCATTTGTCGATGATCGATTGTGAGAAACTCTCTCGTAAAATCTCTCTGTAATCTTTTTCTTTGCATTAATAAACTGCTCCAAGTGGCCGCATTGGTTGGGGTCATGGATGTTTCCCCGTAGGGTTTTTACCATGTGAAAACATCGATGTGTTGATCTTTGATCTGGTTATGTGAGTGGTTACTGAAGGTGTTCATCCTTTGTTGGAATACCTGTGTTGTCGAACAAATCTCTTTGTTTCAGCACCCATTACCAATTTGACTTCACTCTCCTCTACCTCCCGCCTGACTCAAATCTCTGAGGTGAATGCAGTTCAATATGCCTCTTCACAACAATTTGGGGGTAAGAATAAGACAAAAAATAAACCCAAAAAGAATAATAATAATAATAATGAACATCCCAAGACACAAAATCCACCACCTATTGCTGAAAAGAAACCACAACAAAAACCAAAATTCCCATGTCTTATTTGTGGTGAAGATCATTTCACCTGAGACTGTCCACATCACGATGAAGTTGCAAAAATTTTCAAAGGGAATTCCCAACCTCCCGTGTTAACACAACCTTTTCCTTAGCAGCAATTGATGGTTGCCCAAGAACTTTCCCCTCCCACGAGGAGTGGTTCCATCCATCCTCCTAGTGATGAATCCTTGACGAGTGCTCATATTTATATGTTTAATGGGATTGATTTAACCACTCGCACCACCACATACGACACACCGCTAAACCTTATAAAGAAAAGGTCACTAATGGTACTCTAGCGGATCCAACTCCTACCTCCGTTAGTACTCCATATGTTAGTCCTCCATCTGTTAGTCCTCCATATGGATCACTTCAGATAGAGAAACCTACTTTCGACTCTATTTTATGCCCTCCCAAGAGCACTATCCGCAAGTCAAATTTTAATCCTAGTTCACGTGCCACCCAAAAGTACAACATTGTTGAATATTTGGCTCAAGAACCATGTTATATATCCACTCTTAAAGTTCTTCATCATTTCCCAAGTCAACGTAGAACACTCTTGGCTGCTATTGGTGCCATTGATCCCGAATCGTCAAATAATATCACGTTTAACATGGACAACTTCAAGTCACGACTTTATCAACAACTTTATCTTAAAATCGATGTCGTTGTTCATAACCAACACATTCACCACACCATATTGGATGAGGGAGCTTCCACTTGTGTCATGTAGTTAGCTTGTTGGAAAGGATTAAAGTCACCTGCACTTAACCAATCCCCTACAATTTTATAAGCATTCGACGGGTGAGGTTTTCATCCTCAAAGACTCTTGTAGTCCTTATCCATTCAATTGGGAGGTAAGACCATCTCTATCAATGTAGAGGTAGTCGATGGTCCCCTTTATTACAAATTGTTATTAGGAAGAATTTGGTTTTATGACATGATTTCCGTTGCTTCATCGGTGTTTCTATGTGTACAATTCCCTCATCAAGGCAAAATTGTCATTATCGACCAGTTAGATTATTGTACACCCGATGTTCGCACTCCCACCAACAACAATATTCCTTTCTTGGTAGATAGTAGGATCACTTATGAAAGTGTTGGTGTAGGTTTTTTAAAAGATTCTTCCCTCATGGGTACTTTCCCTACACCACTTCCTCCCACCACACAACATATTTCCACCATCAATATGAATTCGACTATGGCCTATCAATCTTTAGAATCATCTAATCCTTGGGTTGTGCCTAGTCCATTAGAATTCGATGCACTGGATGACACTATGCCACTTAGTCCAACTAAGGCTTCATACAATGCTATCCAATCTGTCTCTCCCTCCTTAGATGACCAACATCTATTGGCATACAACACTTACTCATTGCCATCTTGATTGAATTCCTTGTCCTCTTCTTTTGACTACATTTCCCATATTTTTTCCATCAGACGAATCTATTATGGAAATTCTTAGTATCGATGAGGTACCTTGGGATGACAACCATCATCGATCATCTTTCTTCCTCCTCTAGAAGAAATTCAGGCAGATATACACTCTATGTTCCCCCTTGATGTTGTTGATTCTCCCCAATATCCTATAATTACCCAGGATACTACTTTCGATGGGAATTTAGGAAACATCTCTTCTACCATCGCTATCAATATCTCGATCAAATAAGGTATCGTGGAAAATTTCCATCTCAGTGTTAATTGTTCGCCTGAGGAAGTGGCATCTTACACCAATTTATTTAAATAATTATGTGATGTTTTCGCTTGGAGATACGAGGAAATGCCCAGGATCGATCCTTCGATCGTTGTGCATGAAATAAAAACTTACCCAAGAGTTAAACATGTACAACAAAAAATTCGCTTGGTTCATCCTAAGAAAACCGTGGCCATAAAGGAAGAAGTTGAAAAACTATTAAAATATGGCTTTATCTATCTTTTCCCCTTGATAGAATGGGTTTCTAACATTGTTCTAGTTGCTAAAAGACAAGGCACCATTCATGTCTGGGTCGATTATAGGGATCTCAACAAGGCTTGTCCCAAAGACAATTATCCCACATTATTCATCGACCAAATCATTGATAATTGCACTCGCAGTGTTATTTTCTCTTTCATGGATAGATTTTTAGGATATAACCAGATTGACATTCTACCCATTGATCAACATAAGAGATCCTTCATCTTCCCATGGGGAACATTCTCTTATCAGAAACTACTTTTTTGTCTCAAAAATGCTGGTGCCACTTTCCCACGGGCCATGTCGTATGCTTTCCACGATATCAAACATATTGCAAAACCTTACCTCGATGATTTACCTACCCATTCATCTAATCGATCGAACCATATTGGTCACCTACGAGCCATCTTTCTTCGATGTCAGTTCTACCTTATCCATTTGAACCCCCACAAATGCATCTTCGCTATTGAATCAATTCAACTCCTCAGTTTCATTGTCTCCAAAGATGGGATTAGGGTGGATCCCTTAAAGATTAAATCTATTATTCCTTTAACTCCTCCCAACAATCTAACTCAACTACAAAGTTTGCAAGGGAAAGCGAAATTTATCAGTCGTTTTATATGTAATTACATTGAGCTTACTAAAGGATTTATGTGATTGTTACAGAAAGACACTCCTTTCATCTAGGATGAAATTGCTCAATGATCTTTCGATTCTCTTAAGCATGCATTGACCCATACACCTCTTTTACATCCTCTGTATTATGCATGAGACTATATCCTTTATTTGGAAACCTCTACTTCCACTATCTCTATGTGTTAGCATCAGAAGTCACTCCTGGATTGCTTGCAGGAGTAGAGCCCAACGCCCATCAGTTTCAAGTCACGATTTGTTTATAAAGGGTGATCAAATGGAGATAATGGATCTAGGAGGTATCACTCTAACTCAGGGATTGAGTCTGGCACGTAACGAATAGAGGAGGTATGGAATCCTAACTTCAGCCAGTGGGTTGATTTAAAGATGAATAGGTGGAAGACTTAAGAGAAAGTGAACAAACAGCTCTGGGCATCAGGCTTGCAGCGGTTTATAGAGGAAAAACTCTGAAAACAGGATCCTCCTGGTTCAGGGCTTCAAGAAACTGAAAGAGGACTTGACTGGATCCTCCAATTCCAAGTCGTTCAGCGTTAAGGAAATCACAGGGACTGATTAGAGGCTCCATAACTATTACAGTGATCCATTACAACATCATCCTATAATAGTTACAGCTCGATTGGATCCTCCAATTCCGAGCTGCTCTAACATAGTGTAAACAAAGACATGATAGAAACTGGCATCCATAAGGCAAGAAGTCTCCAAAGTTCATACATAACCAGAACAACAATGCTTCATTAAAACTTTACAACCAGGGAGCTCTGCTCAACCATCGATCCCTCACAAATTACAAAGACTGAGTTTATATATTCAGAGAAATTGCCTCGTAGAGGCGCATCCAGTGACTCATAGCTTGATGTCCCTTCAGTCAAACTCATACTGATATCTTCCTTTAAGCGCCATCTTAACTAAGCATGGCTCTTGTAAGGAGAGTAGTTGAGCCATTAAGTGTTGAGCTAGCGTGTGTAGACTTCTTTGTTGATCTGAAGACTTTAGCATGGCGCCTTTGGGAAAATCGATACACAGGACTTCTTCGAGCAGATGGTTTTCCAGACCCTCCATCCCCTACAATTAATGAGTGAGGCGAGGTTTGAACCACCCTCTCTTGTCATCATTTACTTCAGGCGGGAAACATGACCAAGGTTGGATCAAATGGCACTTGGAAGGTCGCGGCAATTCCTTCTGTAAATCATGCATGACGTCGTCGGCCCTTTCTGAACAGATTTTTCCTACACAAGTTACCGAGGGGGATGTGACCGCGAGCTTATCTCCAAGGCACTTTCGGCATTCGCGAATGAAAGGAGCTAACCTTCGCTTCTTGAAATCACGAAGAGAAAACCACCGAGATGGATTTATCTGGCGCCATGCGCCCTTTGGATCTAACGGTCCCAACTTCACCCGACAATGCAGTGGGCCCAGGCTCTGGGCACCCTTGGCACTTCACGACTCACGGTGGGGAAGAGCTAGTCCTTCTGCTTCAAAGTTACGATGGGCGAAAAAGGAGAGGAGCCCCAATCACGCAATAGGTGTCTGCTTCAGACGGATGGCTTAGATCTTCTCGGCAATACTGTGGGCCCGGGTCCTTGCTACCTCGCAACCTCACCGGTTGAACCGTCGAGTTTTCACCCTTCTATTTCGTGAGTCCCTGAGATGCAAGAATTCAACGGAATGATGAATTTATCCCTAGTGAATGTGTGTCCACCTGTCAACCACATGGTCCCACCTTATGCTCTGCCACATGTTCACATGAACCTCGACACTTCGCAACTCGCGAATCCTAATGCCAATACCTCAGGACTTCTCGCAGCGAGATCCTGAGGGCTTCTGCCACCTGTATTCTATTTCGCCGCTTTGTTGTAGCCACCTATCCTCCAATGGTCGAACTCTCAAAACCTCGCAAACTCGCGATCCTCGTGGCCAATTAATTGGGTATTTTCTTATGAGACTCCGATGCTCAATCCTGAACCAACAATCTAGATCTGTTCTTCTGCCGATCTGATGGCTGACACCGTTCACCTCTTTAACAACATCTGTGCTATTCTTGGCATGACTTGGCTGACTGCAATTACCCACCGACTGTTGATCTTCTTCGCAAAATATACTTTGGACACTACCGACGACATTTTGCCCGCTCGCTTGACCTACTACTTGGAAAAACAAGGATTTTCCTGTGCTGCGCTTGATCGTTTCGTGCGACTGGCAGACCTGAATGCTTCTCGAGCCCATGACAAGAAATATCGCTAACATTTGGCTCCATGGGGGATAGATTCATCCCTGTGATTCTCTAAGAACTCATTCCGCAGCTTTAGTGCCTTGTTGTTGGGCTATGGAGTCATGCTGAAAACATCCCGCTGCTGAAAATACAGGCTGAAAAATAAAAGTAACAAAATAAAGCTACATGCTCAAAGGAGCTTATTTATACACAATCCTAAACTAATAAAATATTTTACATGGGCTAGGTGAAAGAGAACTTCCACCATATCCATTCAAGCATCTTCCTAGATAGAAGCTCCTTCCTTCTGTCGATGTTCACCAGCAGATGGTGTAACCGTGACAGCAGAACGGTTACACTCTTCAACTCCTCCTTACAGGCTGGAGTTGAGATGAAATAGGGCGGCTCCAAGGCATAGGGGAAATGTGTTATACACAATTTTGGTCATCGTGATGATGTCATGGTGATGTTATAATGATAGCAAATCAAACTCCTCTTTGAAGAAACTCCTTCCTGAAAAGGGTTGCTCTTATCTATTTCCAGAAATCATGTTTTGAGGAATGTTCGCAGGCTGCATATATACTCTCCTGCAGGAATCCTTCATTCTCGCAGGCTGCATTCATCTAGGGTGCGAACTTCTCGCACTGTACTCATTGCCAGGGTGTGAACATCTTTTTACAAAGGAAAAAGCTAAGATTCTCGAGCCTTCTAGAAGGGATACTCATGGAAAGGGTTAAGTTGGCAAGCTTGGGAGATCTATTGAAGAATTGGTGCATAATTGTATGGAGAATTGATGCCACAGCAGATAGAGACAACAACGAAGTCATCATAAGTAGTTGATTTTCTTCATGCATGAGAAAGTGTGTGTGTCAGAACTAGAAGCCATTGAAAGGAGATCTATGACATCAAGGCTCAGGTTGTATATTTCCTTTCAGTTAATTCAATACATGAATATGTCCCTTTCCCATAATGATAATGTCATCTTATTACATGATTCCTTGATCACATGTATAGACTAGGTATTGAATATATTAATTTTCTTGTACTTCGATTGGTTTGTACTGTTGTGATTGGATGGCACAAGAGCATCGAAGCGGAGAAAGGAACAACAGAAATTTAAGGAGAGCGTTCATAAGGTATGTCCACCATCCATTTCTCTTAGTTCATTCAATGGTCTAGATCTAGGGAAAGAGTAGTATTATGTCACGTTTTGTTCCAAATCCAGGTGGATCTGGGGAGATTGGTCTGTGTCCGCACTCACGAATTTATCCAGAAACAAAATTGGCGACTCCGTTGGGGAAACATCCCTTTTGTCTTTTTGGTTTCTTGAACTTTCTGTGGCCATTTTCTTTGGTTTCCTTTTTCTCCTGATTTGTAAACTTCTGAGTCCTCAGGATACCCTGAGAGACCTTTTGGGTGAAAAAGTCAATTTGAATTTTGCTTGATTTTTCAAATTTTTCATTACTTTCAGGGATTCTTGCACTGTCACCATTAGCAGTCTGCGAGAACCACTGAAGTTCGCAGTCTGCACATATATTTCAGTGCGAATAGTTCGCACTCTGCATCACAGTGGCCTGCGAGAATCTTAGTTTCTCGCACTGTGTTAAACATTGGCCTGTGAACATCTTTTTGAAAATTTTTGAATTCAAGTTTTGATTTTTGCAATAGCTCAGTAAGGTTGGTTTATCTCTTTTTGACACTTTGTCTCACTGGTTTACATATCTTTTGTTGTAATTGGCTTGCTGGATCTGATCTAGGTTTTCTAGGCTTGTTCTTGCTTTGATCACTTGACTTTCATCTCTTAGCCTTTATTGGCATTTTTCTTCTCTCTGATTACTGGAGTTGAATGTGTCGTGTTGGATAAGAATCAGTGATTGATTGGAAGTTAATTTTTTTATGTTTCTCTTGTACTTGTTGGTCCAAAAGGACAATTTTCATTTGCATTGAGAAGCTCTTTTGGTTTGTTTTTGTTCTTACTTTCATTGAAAGTTTTGGTTGGGTTGTCATTGATTGTTTGGTATTGATGTTTTGATTTTCTTTTCTCTGTCATCGGAGTTCTTCTTGGAAAGTGAACCACTTGTTTTCTTTCAAGTTTTGTTTTTGCTTTTGTTGAAAACATTGAAAATCAAAGTTTTAGAGCATTGAAGTTTTGAAAAAGACATTTTAGAAAGTGATTCATTGATACATGATTATTTGCATTGGTCTCTAAAAGGAAATTGAGCTTTCATTTGCATTGTAGTATTCATATTGATTCAGAAATTGTTCTCTCTCTCCCATAACTAGGATTCATCGAATGAAAAGACTTATATTTCTTCATATCCTTGCATTATTTGGGTCAGAGTCACACATCATGAGTTTCACTTCCGTTACCTGTGAGTAAACAACAGCCATTAAAAACATTGCGTAATATTAAAATTGATCTAGTAACTCTTTTCTAGGGCTCTTTTACACCAAAATTTAGTTAGGCTAGTGCTTTGGAGTAGGAAGAGAGACACACTCTCCAAAAGCTCAAAAACACACAATAACATCTTGAGTTAGGGAGTGTAAAATTCCATTGGCCGCATATTGTCCTGGGAAGCCCTTCTAACACAAGGGTCAAGCATTCGGTCGCATTGGTGTTGGCAGAGATACTAACCTGCTTTGTTGACATCGGTGTACAGATTGCACGTATTACGAGGATCACTCCGAGGTATACCCACAATTATGAGTGGAAGCCTTTGAGTTGATTTCGGGCTTGATACCCTGCCCTTGCATGTGGATCAGACTGATGACTGTTTCCCCAGGTAGTACTATTGTCTGTGGTAACCTTAGTGGCCTTTCTCTCTAGGTACTTACCCAAGGTGACTGTGGAGGGGAAAGTCTTCACGGTACCTGCAATCGATGTTGATCAAACTCACTCGGGCTCCTTGGAGGGTATACCCACGATTATGTGTGGGAGCTTGCACCAGGGTGTAAGTCTGTTAAGCAGGTCGTCAACATAACTTTTCCACCTTAGCCCCGCCCCTTCTCCTCTCGTTGTTGCGACGTTGGATTTCATCACCAACTAGTGGCTTCGATATTAGAAGGTATTGTTTGCTTGGTGATTGCTTCTAGATTTTTGTTTACTAGTGTGTGTTGTTTGTTTCTCGTAATTGACCATAAGATTTTTGTTGGGGAGTTTGTCACTTGTTTACAATTTCTCCCCCACGATGTTCGCGTAGGATGCAAGGTTTTTCTCCGGAACATCTGGAAGTTTCAGAACCTTTGCACACAGCAACACCTGAGGGTACCCCTGAGGACTCTCCTCGTCCGGGTGAAATCCCTCTTGTGACTTTACCACACGTGGACATCAGTGACATCCCATAAGTTTTTACACCACCTCCACACACGTAGACCCTACTGATCCTCTTGCTGATTTTTGAATTACAAATACTGTAGAGGACTATCGCATTCATCGTGGTGAAAGATCTACAGGACGATTTCACCTTTCTGGAGAAACTCTTACTGTATCTTTTGAATCAATTGTTAGGCCTTCTCATGGTGTAGTAGGCCAAGATCCTTCTTGGTCCGGTGATTTCCGACGAGTTTTGTTTGGTACTGAATCCCCTGTCTATGAAGTCATCAACCCTCCTGAGTCTCCTGAACCAGAAACTACACCAGCAACTACCACTTACCGTTTTATTCTCCCTCCCAAGATGGCCCATATTGCTATTACTTCGAGTGTCCAAACCACGATTCTGACAACCACTCTTGCCCCTATTAATACCCAGAGAACTCCTGAGGCTAATCCAAATTTACCCCCTGGTTACCATGCATTGAATCCTACGTTGAATGTTTCTCATCCAACACCTCCACAAACTCCTGCTGGTTCTCTAGGTGGTCCTCAGTTTCCTGGGCATCCTATTCCTGGTTTCATCCCGAGACTCCCTCAGTTTCCCACTGGCAATGTTAATCCTGGTGGTACTATACCGACCGTTGCGCCAAATATACAGATTCCTGTTGGTGGACAGAGTGGTATAGTTCCTTTTCCCAGAAAAACCATAGTGACTACGCAACCTTCGATTGGCGCACAATTTCCGGGTGGAAATGTCCCTTTGATAGGGGTACCAACCTCACCTTTAGGACAAAACATCCCTCCTGTGTTGGCCCAGTATTGGAATCAACTTATGCAAAACGTTCCTCAAAATCATGGGGGGCAACAAATTGTCCCTACTCAAGGCCAACCGTATCCAGGTGTGACTAATCCTATTTGGGGTTCAGTTCAGTCTACTCAACCCCAGGTCCCTACTCAGAATCAAGGTCAAAATCCTTGGGGTTATTATCCTATCCATCCACCACATAATCAGCCAGGGTCTTCCCTCTGGGGGCAGACTGTTTACGGTCCGACTGGTTTACCGACAGGGCTTCCACACCAAAGTCACCAGTATCCTCAAGTGAATCGACAATTGCCTTTTCTTGCTACTTTGGATTTGCCATATTTGTCTAGGATTTTGAATGATCCTATTTGTCACTCTCCCCAATGGCCTGCTATTCCTGCGAAGCTTCCATCGGACATCCCAAAATTCGATGGGAAGGCGGGAGAGGACCCGAATAATCATGTCATGACTTTCCATTTATGGTGTTCGTCTAACTCTTTGATGGACGACTCCATTAGACTGCGTCTTTTTCAACACACCCTTACAGGTGTTGCTGCGAAGTGGTACATTGAATTACCACGAGGATTCTTTTCGGATTTCAACACCCTTGCGATGGATTTTCTCACTCATTACCAGTTACCGATTCGTTACGATACAGGGACTGAGATTTTAACCTACTTTAAACAAAGTACCAACACTCATATCTCTGATCACATTCATGAGTGGAGAAGGAGGAGACATCTTATTAAACTTGAGCTTCCTGATCAGTTACTGGCCGAATGGTTTACAAAATCGTTTGTAAACAAAATTGGAAAAGACATTGCCATGGGAGGTGTTGTTACTAAAGAGCAGGCTATAAGTCGCGCTCAGTATCTAGATCTTGTTTATTCACAAACGGGCACTTTGTATGACTTACTACCTGATTTACCTCGTCCTGGTACTTCCATCACTTCTACTGCTCCAGTTGCTTCACATGCAGCTGATGGTGTGATTGGGACCACTCATGCCCATTCACATTCCGTGTCAACTACAACCCCAAAATCCAATCCTTCTAATGTTCAAAATGATCCGTCTCCTGCTTCTCCTGCCGGTAAAACCTCTGAAGTGAACGTTGTTCAGTCCATGCCTACCGGTAAAAATAAATCCAAGAAAGGGAGAGGCAAGAATAAGGAGAGTAAAAACAATACTCAGACTAAGCAAACCAAATCCCCTCCTGTTGATGACTGAGATAAACGCAAACCATGTTATCCTTGCCTTATCTGTGGTGATGATCACTACACGAAGGATTGTCCGAGACGTGCCGAAGTTAACAAGTTCCTTCAAACAACGCCGAAACCTTCTACTCCGGCTGTCTTGTCTCAACCCTTCCCGTCTCAACAACAGGCTTCGTTGGTCATCCATGATCAACCCTCTACCTCTACAAAATCCTATGTTTTGATGTGCACCGGTGATTCCAAGAAAGATAATGTTGCACTTACCACCAGAGCTAAAGACTATACTCCTTCTAAGGAGAAGGTTGATGATTCACCTCCTGATCTGGTATAGCCCTCTCCACCGAATCCACCTACAACCGGTCCTCTTCATCTCGAAAGACCGAACCTTGATACAATTATACGACCAACCCCCAAAGGTGTCGTTAGGAAATCGGCATTCAATCCTCATGCACGTGCGGCTCAGAACTACAGCATTGTAGAAGATCTGGCCCAAACACCTTCAGCGATGTCTGCCCTTGAAGTCCTTCAGTCCTGTCCTACACAGCGAAGGGCTCTGTTGAAAGCCATAGGTGGAATCAATCCCACAGATACAAATTTGATAGTCTTTGACTTGGAAGAGAATATTCCAAGGTTACCCGCACAACTTGCATTTCAAATACAAGTTGTTGTAGCCGACAAGAGCATTTGTCGGACGGTTATTGATGAGGGTGCCTCTACATGTGTAATGTCTTTTTCTTGTTGGAAATCCATTGGCTCTCCATCGTTAACCGAGTCACAAAACACTTTGCAAGCCTTCAATGGCTCTGGTTTTAAACCATACGGTGTTCTGTAGTCGTTGCCTGTCACTCTCGAAGGTAAGACCGTCCAGGTGGAAGTGGAAGTTTTCGATACTCCTCTTGATTATAATCTTCTGCTTGGTCGAAGTTGGGTCAATTCTATGCGAGCTGTTGTATCAACCCTTTTCTGTGTTCTACGATTTCCTCACCAGGGAAGAGTGGTTACGGTTGATCAACTTGCCTTCTTTAATATTGATACTCGCACGGGAAATGTGTCGTTCATAGCAAACACCCCACCGGGTTATGAGAATGTTGGAGTCGATCTTTTAAAATATTCTTCATTAATGGGTACTTTACCCATACCGCCACCACCCGATCTTCCACGCCCATCAGTTGCATCTATTCATATGATCTCTATTGTACCTCGTGAACTTCCGGTGTCTGCTAACCCTTGGATAGTCCCTGATCCTGGAGATCATGTTCGTTTCGACGAAGTTATGCTATTAAGTCCGATTGAGTCTGATTACCAAGCCATTCAATCAACAACCCCTATTACTTATTCCTGTGAGGAGTTGTCTCCTGATCCTTTCCGCGTTATTTTTCCAACTGACGAGATGATCATGTCTGTCTTGGATGACACCCCTTGGGACGATGGGCATCATCGTTCCATACTATTTCTGAAACAACAGACTCTCGAAAATTACCAGCGGATTTCAACTCTGTCGACCGTTGTTGTCGTTACGACCGTTCCTGGATCTACATGTGATGTGTTTGCAGAAGGGAACCTTAGTAACATTTCGCCCACGATACCCATAGATATTTCAGTGAAACCTGGAATCGTCGAGAACGTTCATATTGGAGCTTCGTGTTCTCTCGACGAAATTGTCACCTATACTTCCTTGTTTAAAGAATTTCGTGACATTTTTGCTTGGAGTTACGAAGAGATGTCGGGTATTGACCCTGCTATTGTGGTCCACGATATTAAGACATACCCCGATGCCAAACCAGTCCTGCAGTGCCTCCGTCCTGTCCATCCACGTAAATCCGCAGCCATTAAACTTGAAGTTGAAAAACTTCTAAAAGCCGGTTTTATTTATCCTGTGGCTTTGACAGAATGGGTTTCTAACCCAGTACCGATCGATAAAAAGGGTGGTAGTATTCGTGTTTCTTTTTATTATCGGGATATCAAGAAAGCTTGTGCTAAGGACAATTTTCCAACCCCTTTCATTGACCAAATCGTCGATGACTGTGCCGGCAGTGAGATTTTTTCCCTCATGGATGGATTTTCTGGCTATAATCAAATCAATATCGCTCCTGAGGACCAACACAAAACAAATTTTATTTGTCCTTGGGGTACTTTCGCCTACCGTAAACTTCCTTTCAGTCTAAAGAATGCAAGTGCTATGTTCCAATGTGCTATGTCTTACGCATTTCACGATATCAAGCATATTGTTCAACCTTATTTGGACGATTTGCCAGCTCACTCTTTACGTCGAGTCGATCACCCTATGCATCTCCGTGTGATTTTCCTTCATTGTCGATTCTATCGCATTCGCTTGAACCCTCATAAATGTGTCTTTTGCGTAGAATCCGGACGACTCCTCGGTTTTATTGTTTCACGTCATGGGATCCAGGTAGATCCTATTAAGGTCGAGGCAATTCTTAATCTACCTCCTCCTTCTTCTTTGCGCCAATTACAAAGTTTGCAGGGGAAAGCAAACTTTCTTCGTCGCTTCATCCCGAATTACGCTGAGATTACTCGGGGTTTTACACGTCTTCTAAAGAAAGGTTCTGAGTTTGTTTGGGACAAAACTGCTAACAATGCTTTCGAAGCCTTGAAGTTGTCCCTTACCAAAGCTCCTCTTCTCTTCCCTCTAGATTATAGTCGAGATTACTTTCTTTATCTAGCTGCGTCCGAGTATAATATCGGCATGGTTCTCATTCAAGAGGATGATGCCCACGATGAGCATATTATATATTACCTGAGTCGAAGTTTAACTTCTACGGAAATTAAGTACCAACATGTTGAAAAGCTGGCCTTGGCTGCTGTTCAAGCAGTTCAACGTTTTCGTCATTACATTCTTGCCAGGAAAACTACCGTGATTTCACACTGTAACCCCATGCAACATATATTGACTCGTCAATTGCTGGGGGGAAAGTACTCCAAGTGGATTGTTATTCTCCATGAGTTCGATTTGGAATTTGATCGAGCCACGTCGAAGAAGTCCCTATTTTTCGCTGAGTTGATTTGTGACTTTCCCCACACTGCAACGGAAAAAGTAGTAGTTGATTTGTTACCAGACGAGTCACTTTTCCTTATTAGTACCAATGATATTTGGTACGAAGATATCATTATATATCTCCAAACTCAAACTTTCCGGCCTGCTTTGTCTAGTGTCGAACGACGTCGAGTCCGTTATCAAGCACGTCATTATATTATCCTCGGTGATACTCTTTACCGTCGAGGCATTGACTCTGTCTTTCAGCGGTGTTTGAATTTTGACGAAGCTGAGAAAGCTTTGAATGACTGCCACTCTAGAGCATGTGGTGGTCATATGTCTGGGTATGCTACTTCTCAGAAAATTTTACGTGCAGGTTACTTTTGGCCTTCCTTGTTTCATGACTGCATAACTGCTGTTCAGAAGTGTCATGTCTACCAGACCTATAATCAAAAGATTCAGTCGCATCCTGCTCCCCTTCATCCTGTAGTCTCAGTAGGTCCTTTCGCTAAATGGGGCATTGATTTCATGACATGTCACCCTCACTCGGCTGGGGGGCATGGGTACATTATTGTAGCTGTTGATTATTTTACTAAGTGGGCCGAGGCAATGCCGACATTCGATAATACTAGGAAGACTGCAACACTTTTCCTTTTCAACCATGTCATTACTCATTTTGGTGTTCCTCAGGCTATCGTTACCAATCATGGTAGTCATTTTAGAAATAATATGATGTCTGAACTTACCGAGAGTTGGGCCTTCGTCATGATAGCTCAACACCCTATTATCCACAGGCCAATGGCCAGGTCGAAGCCATCAATAAGGTTCTCATCACTATGATTCGACGGATGATAGGAATCCATAAAACTAGCTGGCACACGATGTTATTTTCGGCATTGTGGGCATATCGGACATCTGTTAAGTCTGCCACATGATTCACGCCCTTTCAATTAGTGTATGGCATGGAAGCCATTCTGCCAATAGAATGCAAAATTCCGTCTTTGAAGCTAGCTGTAGAACTCTTACCAAATACTTCTGCCGAAGAGGAACGTCTGTTGTATTTGATGCGATTAGATGAGACTCGCTATGATGCTACTCTTGTAATAGAAGCTCAGAAGAAACATGTTAAGGCACAGTATGACAAGCATGTCAAACCTCGTGTCTTCTCTGAAGGAGATCTTGTTCTTTTATATGAACAAGATAAAGATGTCTTAGGAGCTAGGAAATTCGAACCAATGTGGCGTGGGCC
>CBVK0100807144.1:0-10251 GCA_900067695.1 Picea abies
AGACCCTCAAAAAGAGCAGGGAGAAAATCTCACAAAGAAGCAAGAGAAGAGGAAGCGAAGAGGCAAAAAATGCAAAGAAACCAATCCACCATTGAGATGTCCATCGGAAGAAATACCAGAACAAGGCCCCCCAAGGGAGGGCCTACCCACTCCAACCCCAGTAAATAATGCGTATAGTCTCTTGGAATTGCAAAGGCTTGGGGAATCCATCGAAGGCCAAAGTAGTCAAAGACCTACTGAAAATTGACTCTCCCGAGATCCTCTTGCTCCAAGAGACCAAAATTGAAGGGGACACCCTTCTAGAAATCAACAACAAGAAATGGAAGAAAAATGTTGGGAAAGCCATCAACGCAAGGGGCTCCTTGGGTGGCCTTGCAACCTTGTGGGTGAAGGACAAGTTTCATTTAGAAAGTTCTTTCAAGACTCAACATTGGATTTTTACTGAACTTCGACATACTTAAAGTAAGCTTTTTCTTTCACTCTTCAATCTTTATGTACCTGTCCTATACTCTTAAAAGAAAGATTGTTCACAATCGTTATCAGATTTTTTAGAGATCTTCTCTCCTTCAAACATAATTCTAGTCGGAGATCTAAACTTAGTATTCGATCCAAAAGAAAAGAGAGGAGGCAATAGTGGCAGGGACCAAATGCTCCCTTTCGTTAAGGAGCTAGTTTATCAATGGGACCTCCTTGATTTCAAGCCTTTGAAAGGACTCTACACCTAGACAAACAATAGACTAGGGGTTGATCACATCTCAGCTTGCTTGGATAGATTCTTAATTCAAAGCTCGTTCCTGCAAGAAAAGAGGATAATCTCTTCCAAGATTCTCCCAAATCTGACTTCTGATCACAAACCTATCGTCTTGAATTTGGAAGAAGAAGAAAATATAGGCCCAATTCCTTTCCAGTTCAGCCCTATTTGAATAGACAAGGAGGGTTTTCTTGAAACTGTCTACTCTGCTTGGTCCTCTCTAGTTTCAGGGTCTCCAATCTTTGTGTGGGAGCAGAGATTAAAGGCAACAAAACATGCACTGAAAGCTTGGGTTAAAAATCCCATTAACACCCACTTTAGTCTCAGACAAGAGATTGTTCATCAGTTATCAGATTTGCAAGTGGAAATGGAGTCCAAGGTCATCTTCAACTCAAATTTAGAAAAAGAACAAGCTGCTCAAAGAAAAAATTTATGTGCCTTTCACCATGAAGAAGAATACTAGAGGCTTAAGTCTCGAAGCATGTGGCTAAAAGATGGAGACCGAAACACCTCCTACTTTCATAGGCAGTGCAGAGCCCACCTCTCCTGAAATCACATTTCTAAAATTGCGTCCTCAGATGGAACAATACACAAGGGTTTTGAACAGCTCAAAGCGACAACATAAATACACTTTCAGAGCCTTTACAAGGAAGAAGACTCCGATTGCGAAGAGACTACCTCAGAATTCCTCTCACACACTCCCTCTCTCGTAAGTAGGGATGACAATTTAGTGCTCATGAAGTCGTTTATTGAAGAAGAAATATGCAATGTCATCTAGTCCATGGAGCGCGACAAAGCCCCATGGCCAAATGGTTTCTCAATCCATTTTTACAGAGCTTGTTGGGATATAATCAAGACCGATTTGCTAAGGATTATTAAAGATTCCCACCAAAGAGCCAAAGTGGGAGGCAGCACTAACTCCACTTTCCTAGCTTTAATCCCCAAAGAAGTTAATCCGATCTCCTTCGAAAGATTTAGGCCTATCTCACTCTGCAACGCTTCTTACAAAATTCAGTCCAAGCTTCTGGAAAATAGAATCAAGCCTCTGCTAGAGAACCTCATTTCCCCCATGCAAGGTGGATTTGTCAAAGGGAGACATATTCTCGACAATGTAATTCAGGTTCAAGAAGCCATGCACTGTAGTCACCAACGATAAGAGCAAGGGATGCTGATAAAGCTCGACATGGCAAATGCTTTCGACAGGGTAAACCTCTCCTTCCTTTATAAAGTCCTTCTCTCTTTTGGTTTTTTCTCTGAATTTGTTAATTTGATCAAAGCTTGTATTGAAAAGCCTTGGATAGCCCCGCTAGTCAATGGTAGACCAACAAACTACTTTCAAGCTTCAAGGGGATTAAGGCAAGGTTGCCCTCTTTCCCCCTTCCTNNNAGGGGATTAAGGCAAGGTTGCCCTCTTTCCCCCTTCCTGTACATCTTGATGGTAGATACATTAAGTAGAAAGTTGACTGCTGAAAAGAAGATTGGTTCAGTCCCAGGCATTAGACTGACGAAGGGCCTTGATCCAATCAATCATGCCCTCTTTGTAGACGATTCCCTCATGTTGGGTGGAGCTTCCATAAATATTGCAAAAAATTTTAGCAAAATTCTTCAAAGCTTCTGCAATATCTCTAGAGCACTCATCAATAAAAGGAAAAGTGCAGTGTATGGGTGGAATGCAAAACACCAAACAATTCAGAGAATTTCTCTATACCTAGGGTTCTCGGGCTATGCTTCTTGGGAAAAAATAAAGTATCTAGGACTCTCCCTTAACTCTAGGCTCCAACAAGTCTTCATTGTGGATGGAAATTATAAGCAAATTCAAAGCAAAAATCTCAGCTTGGGGTGGTCAGTGGCTCTCTAATGCTGGAAAACTCACCCTCATAAAATCGGTCCTGTCCTCCTTACCAATCTACCAGGCTTCCTTCCTTCTTGCTCCAAAGGCAATCATGACTCAGATTACAAGTATGATCAAAGATTTCCTCTGGTGTGGAGGTAAAGGCAATCAAAAGAAATATCACTTGGTCAATTAGGAAACTGTAAAACGCTCATATTCTGAAGGTGGCTTACAGGTAAGAGACCCCGAGCTTGCAAATCTGGCACTGGGTGGAAAAATCCTTTGGAACTTTTATGCAAATCGTAGACACCTTGTAAGCAATCTCTTAAGGAAAAAATACCTCAATGGCGCCTCTCTGAGAAATCTCCAAGCAGAAAGCACTCCCAAAGGCACTCTGATCTGGAATCTCTGTCGTCGGGGTTTAGACTCCTTCCAAAAACACCTCTATCAAATCCCAGGGAATGGGAAAAATACAATGTTGTGGCAAGACAACATCATGGCCAACACACCCCTTAATGCCTCAGACGAACTCAAGGAAATTCGCGAGTGGCTTTCTCAGCGCGGATTCATCAAAGTCACAGACATCTCTGCGTTGGATGCTTCAGGAAGCTTGTGGACCTGGGACCTCTCCGGCGTTCCAGACCATTTGCAAATGCAGAAAGCTCTCCTCCTTGATGCGCTAACGGATTTAGCTCTTGTCCACCTCCTCTTGCCGGATAAATGGGGCTTGGACAAGTCTGGCTTCTTCTCTGTAGGCCAAGGTTTCATTTCTCTTCAACCCCCCCAAGCTCCGATTGAGACAACAACACTCTGGAAGCAGGTTTGGGATCCTCTCGGCCTTCCTAAAGTAAAATTCTTCTATTGGGTTTTAATGCACAAGAAACTTTTGACAGGCGAAAATCTGACAAAAGGAGGCATCATCGGCCCCCATAGATACCCCATGTGTTGTAATGCTCCGGAAACAACGGATCATCTATTTGTGGACTACCCATTTTCCCAAGAAGTATGGAAGATCTCCCTTCAAGGCCTTAATGCCACAGTTCTGAATCAGATCTCAGTGGTAAATTTATTTTCCTCTTGGAAGGCGCGCTACCCTCAAGAGATACAAAGCAGTCCAAACTGGAAAATAATTTGGCAGGCCATCCCTCAAATACATTTGCTAGAAACTATGGCTGGCCAGAAGTGATCAGATTTTTAACAACATGTTGCCTTCCCCCCCTTCAGTAGTTGTGAAAGAAAAATCTCTCCTCCTTGAAACAATGGAAAACTATCCCTTCAAGAACGAAAATACTCTCCTTCCTGTAGAAAAGAAATGGATTGGTACTTTCACCTTCCGAGACAGAAAACAAACCTTTGCTCTCCCCTATATCACTCCAGGTTGGCATTTGTGAGACAAGGACGCAGGTTTTCAACACTGGTGGAGGAGGCAAGGCATAGGCTCAGTCTTTTTCGACGGAGCCTCCAAAGGAAACCCAGGGAACGCAAGAGCAGACAGAGTGATTAATCCTCAGATGGATCTCGAAAAGACAACTTCAGTTGGGGTCTAGGCCAGAGAAGAAATAATCAGGCTGAAATTCTCAGGTTGCTTAAAGCATGCCAAATAGCGCGGGAAAATGGCATTAAAGAAATACAAGTTTTTGGAGACTCCAAAATCCTGATTAAAATCTTAAATTCGAATGATCACTTTAGCAATCCAGTGATCAACAAGACACTGCTAAGGCTTAGACAAGTGTTGCAAGATTTCTCCTCCTCTCTCTTTTTCCACATCCTTCGTGGATCGAAAAAGGAAGTAGATGCAAAGGTGAATATGGGCTGCCTATTGCCTCTAGGTACGCTCATAAAAAATGACAAAGCCCCCTGTGGATTCCCATCCCGTAGAATGAGCTCTATCTCACCTCATATCATAGTAAGAGCGGGAAATGTTGTAATCAGGTTAAGCGGGAATTTGTTCCCTTGTAATGATGGTTGATTAGGCCTCGGACCAACCGGTCTCATTTTTCAAATAAAATTACCCGTTTTAGTTTAAAAAAAAAAAATCATATATGCACTTAGAATACATTCTAGTGAAAAACAAATTTCAAAATTATAATAAATACAGTTAGATATTAAGATTTAATTTAGTTCTAGTGATACGTTAAGATCTCTTTATTAAATAAGTATTGGACATAAGCATTGGAAATTGAAATATTAAATAATTAATTATTTAATATTAAACAATTAATAACTAATTGTTTATTTAATAAATTGTGCATTGCACATTAATAAATAATTATTAATCTTTTAATTATTTGTATAGGACTATATTAAAAAATAAATAAAAAATTTAGTAATTGTGTGGACTATATGTCTGTGCTAAATATGTATAATTAACTTTTATTAAATTAATAATTAACTTTCATTTCTAATATACATATATATGTAAAAATCATTTTGTTAAGCATATGCATAACACTACTCTATTATTGATAACATTGATAACTATTAGACAAAGTGTTTTTTTTGCAGGGATATAGTTGTGCAGAGGTGCGGAAGCTATATGTGTGAGTACTATATATTGTTTTACTCCACATATGCTCATATTTATTTACTACTTGTTTTACTCCACATTGAAGAGTTTGTTCTTTTACTTATTTTTACAAAATTTTATGCTAATTATTTTTACTTGTTTTTACATTAGTCTTATCATTGTCCTCTTTACATCTAGATATAACACTATTTTTCTTTATTATATGAATTATGTTTTCATAAAAACTATACATTATCTATGCATCTAGTTATATTAAGTTTTATTGTTCAACATATATTTCCTAATAAATAAAATTGCACTAAATAAAATTGCATTTCCATATAACCCTTGTTTATCCCAATATGATAATGAATACCTTTATTAATTTGGCACTCCATACAAAAGTCACCAAAAACGATATAACAATTTGACCAAATAATTAGAGTTTGGCACTCCATACAAAAGTCACCAAAAGTGATATAACGATGAACCATTTAAGGAGGTATTCTTCTCTCTGCTTAGGTAGCTTCTCTACTCAACTAGGTTTTCCTCTAAGGACCACCATGAAACCTGCACTTGTCTGCAGCAGTGGATCCTTTAGCCATAGTGATTACTGAACCTTTTAGTGATGGCTTTCACTTCCAGAGTCGAAGTTAGTAGAATCATTATTTGGGAGGAGGCCAGGGATCACTATGTAAATTGATATTAACTTTGAACTCTTGACTACTAGCAGTAACTTTGAAATGCGTAGTGATGGCATTACTCCAGAGTTGGCGTTAGTAGAGTCAGTGTAAGGTTCATGTCTTGTGTTTGGTTTGTTTCAAATTGGGAGGTCACTCCGATTGTTTCAAGACCTCAAATTAGCGTTCTTTATACTTTGGGAGAGCATCATGAGTTCTAGTTACCTATGCTTTGGAGTCTTCTTACTTAGGGACTGACCAATTGACTTGTCACTCTTTGGAGATGGTTATTGCTACTTGGGATTGTGGTTTTTATCTTTTATTCTCCTCATTTTGTGAACTTTCTCTCTTTGACTATTTCCATAACTTAGATATATCATCCATTGTGTCTTAGGTCTGGTTGTTTTACTTTGCCTAGGATTCTAGTGACAAACCCTGTTACATTGGGATTGTTTCCCTTTTCTACAATCTTTGTGTCACTTGGGATTCCAGACTATCCTTTTTACTTGGCTTAGTGTATCTCTGCTTTTTACCATGAATCTGGGGGAATTAGCTGGCATTACTCAGGACGTCAATACTCTTATGGACCCACTAGATGAGGAAGATTGGAGAAGTTTAGGAATCTTCAGTAAGGAAAACAGGGCGGGGGTGTCTTCGGGATCATTCCATTCTATTAATCATTCATTGTTGCCTACTGGTGATACTATAGGTCCTAAGTTTTCATTGGCTTCGGGTATTTTCCAGGAATGATCATTTATCAACCCTACTTCTTCTAGTGTTGGCCCACCTACTACGTCACTTTTCCCAGTCACCCAGCTACCTAATACCTCGGTACACCATTGTAGAAAAGGGGTTAAACATGGAGCACTAGATGGTTGGATTAGGAGTCCTCTATTTAACAGTTTTCAGACTGGAATTCAAAAAAGGGCGTGGAAACCAAACAAGAGAGTGAGAAGGATGGTTCTAGGAGATGATGTAGGCCTTGAAGAAACTTGCAGGCTTTCCCTGTGTGGGTTAGTAGGAATAATTTCTTACACTTACCTAGCAGACTGCTCTGTCACAACTTGGGTACAAAAGCCCTAGAAACCTATCCTTGGATACTCTCCTGAGATACAATACCTCACGAAAGGGTGGATAGGTTTTATTTGCAGATCTATGAAGGATGTGTCTGTGTTACTGGACAAGTTCTAGGTTTTAGGGCGAAGTACATTGATGTTGAAAAGGTGGAGGGTGAAATTTGATCCTGCCACTGAGTACTTCCAACATAGGCATTTGTGGGTATTATTGTCGACACTACCCCTTCATATTTGGAATGAGGGGGCCCTGATGGCTGTAGGAAACTCACTGGGGCATTTTATTTCATTGGATACTTCGTCTATGGAGTCCTCAGCAAGAAAAGTGGGCAGGATATTGGTGGAGATCGATTTACATGAAGGATTGATTGAAATGATGGACATAGAGTGGTGAGGCCGGCATACTAAACAACGTTTATATTATCAGGGCATCCCATTCAGGGGTAGCTGGTGTCATTGTACTGGCCACCTTCGAAGGGAATGTCCTGGTAAAGTCTTTGAGGAGATGTCCAAAGAAACCATGATCCAGTAAGACTCTCTGGCCTATATGGATGAAGATACTTCATTAGGGGTCTTTCCTCACTTTTCAGCAGCTGTGACTGACTTTCCCTCAGCTCCATCAAACACTCTTTCGAGTAAGTTAAAGCAACATTGTCCTTCTCTCTTTTCTTCATCAACTTGAGTGGGAAAAGGAAGCAGTCAATAGCTTGAACTGACTATTACATTCCACTACCAGTTCTAAAGGGGTTTCTGAGGGTCCAAAAAATCCTCATTGTATTGGCAAGGAGAAACCTCCTACTGGTGTGGAAGGGGATATACCCCTTATCTCTATTTTTTTTCCACCAGTTGTGAGTCGTGCTGCCTCTCCTTCCTTCACAAATGTAAATAGTCATTCCTTTCCAGACCTGCATGAGTTGCAACCTAATGGTTTGGAAGGGGCTATTGAAGATGTGTTTCATCCAAAGGTGAGGCATGTTGTCTCTCTGTCCCACACTTCTGTAGCTAGATTGACTGAACCTCCAGCTACGAATCATATTGCCTCCTCCCCATTTACATGTGTAGCTGGACTTTCCTTTCCAGTTCTGCAAGGGGACATGACGCCTAAGCTGCAACACTTTCTTTCGGAAGGGAATATTGCAGTTGCAGTATGTTCAGAGGTGAGGTGTGCTACCTCTCCAGACTACACACTTGTAGGAGGCTGGCTCTTTTCCGAAGCTCAAGGGAGTGTGGAGAGGGTGTCTGAGGCACTCCATAGTCCTACTCTTCCTAACGCGTTCAATTCTCTGCTGGAGGTGGGTTCAAGAGAACTAGAGGAGACTGAGAGCACACTTAACAATGTTATAGAATCTTTGATTCCTGGTATTAAGATTATTGATCAGGCTATTAAACTACCCACTTTTATAGGGAGGACTTGCATCGATCGTGAGGAGTCTTCTGGGATTACTAGTACCAAGAAAAAACATGCTAACCAGGGGAGAGATTTTTCTTGGTTGAGGGGGCTAGGAGTTGAGATATCCCCCATCAAAATGAGAAGTGTCTGGAAAAACCAATTACAGAGTTCGGTGAAGATTTCTGATACTACACCTTCTTCCAGTGATAATGGGCCTCTTAGAGAAGTGAAAGCCTTGGCAAGGGAAAAGTAATGTTATTTCTCTCCTTAAACATTCAAGGGATCGAAGGCACCCTCAAATCTAGTTCCTTTCGATGTTGTTTGGCACTTACTCACCTGAAGATTATTTTATTCCAAGAAATTTTAGTCTCTGCTCAAAAAGCAAGGGATTTCTTACTTTCTTTCAGACTAATGTGGGTTGTTTGCTCAGTAAGTTCTTTGGGCACCTCAGGTGGATTATTGGTTGCGTGGGATCCCAATCTGTTCGAGCTAGCTCCATTTCTTATGGTGGGGGGCATTTTATTATCAATTAGGAGTGTTATTTATCATAGGGATGTTGCCTTACTTAATATCTATGCTCCCTGTAACAATCAGACTTCCTTTTGGAAATATTTGGATGACAGTGGTCTCCTTACTTTAAATAATTTAATAATGGTTGGAGACTTTAATCTCCTTCTCTCTCCAGAAGAGACCTGGGGGGGAATCGAACAGGTTTAGTGGATGGCTATTACAGTGATCTATTTTCATCAAATCATCTTATTGACATAAAGCCGACGAAATTGGTGCCAACTTGGAGGAATGGCCGCCAAGGAAAGGAAGCCATTTCAAGAAGACTAGACAGGTTTATAGTAGCTAAAACTCTATTAATTGAAGTTGGATTTTACAAGTTATGGTCGAGCTACCTTTTGTCTCTGACCATGCCCCTGTTCTCTTACAGTTGGAACTTTCACCAGCCTTCAAAGTATTTCCTTTTAAATTTAATAAGCATTGGCTATGTGCAAAGGATTACACAGCCATTGTGGAAAGCATATGAAAAGACCAGATTTACCTATCAGAAAGAGGCAAACAAAAGAGAATTATTTGGAAATTACAGGACCTAAAAAATGCTGCAAAAATATGGGACAAAGATTTGAAGACAAAGAATAAAGCTAAATTGTTGATGATCGAAGAAGAAATTAAAACATACTTTGATATTCTGAGTAATGACTATAACGAGGAAGGAGCAAAGGAAATATTGAGGTGTTTAGAAATAGAGAGAAACGAGCTATTAAGATTTGAGGAAGAGAAATGGCGCTTGAGAAGCAGGGTGCTCTGGATGGCAGGCGAAGATAGGAATACGAAATATTTTCATAAGGTAGCTAGTCATAACAGAGTCAAAAAGCATATTTGGGAAATAAATAGGGATGATGGTGATAAAGTGGTGGATCAGCAGGGCATTAAAGAAGAAGCAGTCCATTACTTTAAGCAGTTATACAGAGAAACCACCACACCTAATATAGAAGAACAATGTAAACTAATAGATCTTTTCCCACTTATGGTCAATGAAGAGGAAGCGGATACACTATACAAACCTGTTACTCTGGAAGAATTGAAATCAGTACTTTTCCAGTGTAAGAAAGAAAAAACTCTGGGACCAGACGGGTGGATAGAAATTTTTTTTATTTATTTCTTTGATCTAGTCAGTGAGGATCTCTTAGCAATGGTAGAAGAATCTAGACTTTTAGGAAAAATCATCAGTGGCCTAAAATCAACATTTTTGACACTGATCTCGAAGGTCAATAATCCTAAAACATTCAAGGACTTTCTCCCTATTTCCCTTTGCAACGTTTGTTATAAACTTATTTCAAAAGTCATTGCCAATCATATCAAGCCTTTTTTTGTCAAAGTCAATCTCTCTTGAACAAATGGGCTTCCTGGAAGGTAGACACATACAAGATGCAATCGAGACGTCACATGAAAGCCTCCACAGTATTAAAAAGAAGAAGTTAAAAGCACTAGTCCTTAAACTGGACTTAAAGAAA
>CBVK0100807204.1:0-12039 GCA_900067695.1 Picea abies
GACAATAAGCTTGTTGCTTATTTCAGTGAGAAGTTGAATGATGTTAAGAGAAAGTATTCCATGTATGACAAAGAATTTTATGGTGTAATAAAATATTTGAAAAAATGGAGGCATTATCTTATTCCAAAAGAGTTTGTGTTGTATACTGACAATTGCGCTTTGCAATTTATAACTAGATAGGAAAAATTGAACCAAAGGCATGCAAAATGGGTAGAATTCATGCATAATTTTACTTTTTTTTATCAAGCATATTAGTGGAAGCGCTAACAAAGTTGTAGATGATTTGAGAAGGAGATGTTTGATCTTACAAGAATTTCAAGTGGAGACCTTGGGATTTGAACACCTCAAGGAGATGTATAAGGAAGATCCAAGTTTGAAGGAATCTTATGAAGCATGTAAGAACCCTTTGCTAAAGGACAGAAGTCAATGGATGGAGTATTTGATCCAAGATGGATTGTTATTCAAAGGAAGTCAATTGTGTATATCGAAGTTCTCAATGAGGGATCATGTGTTGAAGGAGAAGCATAGTGGAGGTTTGGTTGGACACTTTGGCCATGATAAAACATATGCACAGCTGAGTTCTTCATATTATTGGCCAGGTATGAGATATGATGTAAATAAATTTGTAGATAGATGCATAATCTATCAATATGGAAAAGGAAAGCACCAGAATACAAGATTGTATTAACCATTACCCATTCCAGATAGGTCGTGGGATGCTACAAGCATGTATTTTATTCTAGGATTACCAAGAACCCAGAGAGGGAGCGATTCAATATTTGTAATGGTTGAAAGATTTTCAAATATGTTACATTTCATAACATGTCACAAAACCAGTGATGCTACCCATATAGATAACCTATTTTTCAAAGAGATTGTGAGATTACATGGGTTGCCCAGAAGTATAGTCTCAGACAGAGATACAAAGTTTGTAGGACACTTTTGGAGAAATTTGTGGAAGAAGCTAGGGACAAATTTTTCTTTCATTTCAACATATCATCCTCAGAATGATGGACAGACTGAAGTGGTAAATAAGAGTTTAGGGAACTTGTTAAGAAGTTTAGTCACTGAACATAACACCCAGTGGGATCAAATTCTACCCCAAGTAGAGTTTGCATACAATGCCTCACCAAATAGGAGTACTGGAGGAATTCCATTCCAGATATTGTATGGAATGCATCCAAGGGGAATTTCAGAGTTAAGATATTTAGGACGAGATGAGTTCTGAAGTGCAGGAGCAAAAGACTTTACTGCAGAGATGCAGAAGTTGCATGATCAAATAAAATGATAGCTACAACAAAGAAACCAAAAGTATAAAGGCAGAGTAGACCAAAAAAGGAGAGAAGTAAAATTTGAAGTTGGAGATAAGGTTTTAGTGCATCTAAGGAAAGAGAGATTCCCAAAAGGGAAGTACAACAAGCTGAAGATGAAGAAGATAGGACCTTGTAAGATCCTCATAAATTTTGCTGCAAATTCTTATGAGATTGAGTTGCTAGAGGATATTGGAATATCACTGATATTCAATGTAGTAGACCTGTATCCTTACAGGATGGATGATAAAGAAAGGGGATATTCAATGAAAGTAGCAGATGCCCATAGCAGAGAAGCCACAAATAGAGAAGATCCTAGATCAAAGGATTGCTAAGAAGACCAGGAGAAAGGTTTTTCTTGAATATCTGGTTAAGTGGAAAGACTTTCCAGCAGAGGATGCTAGTTGGATGACTGAAGATGATATCCAAAATCATGGGAAGATAGTGCAAGATCTCATGGACATGAGTCCATGAATCTTTTTGTCCTGAGGATTATGATGCAAGAGCATCACCATCAACATTAAAAGGAGGCCAGGCAGGAGGACAATGCATCATCCAACACGTACATGGAAGCTGATTTGGATTCCAAGGAGGAAGTGCCTTTTTGAATTTTGAATTTATAAAAAGGATGTAATTAATGATCTTTAATGTTTGGAGGATGAATCCATTGTAGGAGATTGGATTGTAGTTTTCTTTAAGGTATCGAGAGATTGTACATATGTTGAGCATCTATCCTTATCCATATTGTAAATGTTCATTAATTTATAGCTAGCCTAGAGGTAGGATGCTTGATTTCGATGTGATAGCAGTAGGTAATAAGGAGGGAAGGCTCGAGAATCCCCTTCATATATAAATATATGTAAACTATACCTAATAGAGGTGGTTGAAGAGTGTTGTAGCTGTTTTTGAACTGAGATGAAGTTAGTATTGTTTAAGTTGTTGAAGCCCATTGTATCCTTGTTGTAGCAAAGGAGGAAACTGCAAGAACTTTGTGTAAATATTCTTTGTTTGAATATAAGAGAAGAGATTTGCTTCAATGTCTGGGTTTTTTTATCTATGAGCTAATAGATTGAATGAAGTTATCATTATGTGTTTATGTGTTTTACATGTCTGCATTAGTGTGTTTGTGTTTATTGGAATGAATATTTAAGATTTGCATAAGTTTAAGTTGTTTCTCTTTTGAAACAGTTGGTCAAGGAACACACAATGCCCACGCAAGGAGTGTGCAGGATGGAGTCGTTGACAGACTCAAAAACTCAGAAGAGACAGAGGGAAGTCTCATGGAGAGAGTGCACAGTGTGCACATATACTCCTTTGAGTAAAAGATCTGTGAGAAAGACTCGTGCAAGGAGTGCATAGGGTCGACACTTAGAGAAGTGTCCAAAACTTTCAAGGAAAATCGAGTGAAAGGAGTGCGTACAGGAAGACCCTTTGAGACTTCAAGTCTAGAAAGTAGTGCAAGGTGTGCACTAGGGTTCAAAACCCTTTGAGTGTCAAAGCTTGGGAGAAATAGCGGTTAAATTCCTTTGCAGGAAGGATTTTGACTTGTTTAAAGGATGAACGGACGAGATCCATTCGGTAGGAGCAGGTTATATTCACAATCGTTAGATTGTGAGGAGTTGCACATGAGTTAAGTCATGAAGTCCTTCAGACTTCGTAAGTTCAGATATTTTCCAGCATGGAGTGCAAAAGGGTGCAATTTTCCCAAAGTCTCGGGATCCGAAGTGAACCTGGACCATCCATCAACAAGGACACGTGTTCATAGATCAAAGATGGTTTGGAAGTCTGACGATCCAAAGGAAGTGGAGCATAGTTGCAAAAGTACTCAAGACTCTTAAAGTTCCGAAAAGCAGAGTAAATCCTAACCGTTGACGGACGAGGGACATGTGGCACCATATCTTGTAATTCAGAGATTTGGTGTTTTATAAGAATTGAGGTATATCTTACTTTGGGTTGAGAACTCTCGAAAGCCATATTTAATCTCGACCATCAGTTGGAAAGGGACACGTGGAGAGCATATCTAGTCTCTGTTAGTTCATAATTCGGGAGGATTAAACAAGGTGTGTGGTTGTAAAACACCCAGAGATTGAAGTCTGGAGTGGAATCTAACCACTCGTTCTAGAGGAAACGTGGACCATCAGGAAGTGCACTTCCGTCTCTTTAGAGTTTGACACTCCGAAGGTTTGGTGGTGTTGTGCATCGAGAATACCCGAATCCCAAAGTGCAAAGTGAGTGTGGACCGTCAATTGGGAGGAGGAGCACCAATCGTCTGATTTGACTCATTCAGAGTTCGATGTTCAACGAAATTATAGGTTGGAGTGGGTAATACATTTGAAGCTCGAATTTTCAAAGAGATTTAGAGCTATAGATCTTGGTGCATAACAAGAGTCGTTGATCAGTTCTCCTTTTGTTTGGAAGTTTGTGAATTCGACATTCGGGAGAACTGTTGTGTGGTGTCGTCAGGATCCCCAAAGCCCAGAGCTTCGAAGTCCCAAAGAATTTTCGAATAAAGAGATAATCCCACGGTTTTAATCCTAGGGTCATGTGGATTTCTCTGTTGACTCGTCAAAGCCTTGTGTAAGGTATTTCATGTCGAAAAGAGGGATAAATGCCTATGGAAAAGGTTGTTTCGGGTTCAGCAGGAACTTGTGAGCCACTTAGGCTCTTGAAGTAAACAATTCTTAGACAAAGAGGTTGTTAGGGCCCTGGGAGAAGGTGGGGGGGATCTTCATCACCATCTCTCACTCCCTCCCAAACTCTCTCTCTCTCACTCACTAACTAGCTCTCTCTCCCCCCATCTCTCACTCTAACCCTCTCTTCCTCCCTCCCTCCCTCTATATTACCATCTCTCTCTAACCTCTCTCTCTCTCTCTCACGTGTTGACCTCTCTCTCTCTCTCACTAACTCACTTTATTTCTATATCCCCCTCCCTCTTTCTCTCCCCACTCCGCCCCTCTCTACCTCTCTCCATCTTTCCCTCTATCTTTCCCCCACCCTCTCACCCTTCCTCTCTTTCACTCTCTCTCCCTCACCTCCCCATTTACACACTCTCTCTCCCTTCTTTTTTCCTTTCTTCCCTCCTTCTCTCTTCCCCTACCCCTACCCCTCCCCACTATATCTCCTCCCCTTCCTCTCACTCTCTCTCTCTCTACCCCCTCTCTTTGTCTCCCTCTCCCTCCCTCTCATGGTATCATACACTCCTTGTCCATCCCCCCTCTCTTTCTTCCTCTCTCCCACTCTCACACTCACACACACTCTCTCTATCGCCCTCCTCCCTCTCTCTCTCTCCCCCTCCCTCCCCTATCTCTCCTTTCTCTTTCAATTATTAGCTGACATATTCATCAAATATATGTTAAGAATACATTTTTCATTGGGAATATCCATGAATAAATATATATTGACCAATCCCTTGGTTTAGTGGATAAAAAAAATCCTTACTTTTTTTACATGTTGAAGACAATCTACTTTTTCATGCTAACAGAAAAAATCAAGCATACCTGGCTTGAGTTAGTGGAAATATCATGTGTTGTGCTCCTCCACTACTAATCTTCACTTTCTCAATCAAAGACAAATGTGAGGCACGGTGTGAAAATGGGCACAAATCATGTCTGTGGTCCCTTAAAATAGGGCACAACAAGAACACATGTGAATTCCTAGGAATGTGCATGCATTCTTAGGAACATGAATGTGTTCTTAAGAACATCCATGCGTTCTTAGGAACATGCACGTTTTCTTAAGAATGTCCATGCATTGTTAGGAACACGCAAGTGTTCTCAAGAACGTGCACATGTTCTTAGGAAAACGCACGTGTTCTTAAGAACGTGCACGCATTCTTGCCAACATGCCTATGTGGCACGCTGATGTGGCACATTGAGTGGAGGTTCATTATTTTTTGAACTTCTAACTTCAAGAACGCATGTGCATTCCTACGAGTGCATGTTCCTACTCACCCCCTTGCCACTTTTTCATCCAGCAACTTTGTGCATTCGCCTTTACGCAAGTTTAAATATCGTATGTACATGATATGATATGAAAAAGGTAAGAGTGAGTCTAACAAAAATTTCAAATATGTAATGATGGAGTGGACTTAAAAAAAAAATTCCATGAAGAAATTTTTGAACAATGTTTATATTAAAACAAGTGCCACTGCAGTCAAGATGTCCCTGCCAAATAGATTTTGGTTCACAGATTTGAATTCATGCATAAGTTTGAATTACAACACTGCATGTCATCTTCTTGAACATGCATATGCCAATACCTAAATTGCATTGATGTATGTTCTTAAAACCAACAAATAATGGGAGCCTTTTGTTATAATATAAGGCAACAAATTTCTCTTAAATAACTCATCAACCAATTATTATTTATTCTATAAAATAAATAATTAATAAATTTGAAAGGAGATGTCTTAAATAAAAAAATTGTCTATATAGGTCTGAGCTTAAAATTAATTTCTGAAATTAGAAAGTTGTATGTTAAATTATTTATGAAAAATACAATAATTATGTAAAAGAAAGATAAAATTAATGAATTTTTTCTTATGTCGCCTAAGGGAATATCACCACACATAATTAATAAACTTAATAGTTACAAAGGTTAACATATTACTATACAATGAAGATCTTCTATGCTTAAATAAAAATATAAGCTCAAGTAATCATCCACATATCATATTGCTATTAATTTTTTAAGGCTTTGAAACAATTAAATAAAGATTCAATAAATTTGATAATGTAACTTTATTCATAACCATATGAATAACTGCCATACAATTATTTCCTCGTATTCTAAAATAGGATGGTATTTGATTCCTTTGCCATTATTTTGGTTTTATACAATATTCATTTAACTTTAGTTGTATTCTATTTTATTAGTATTCATCTTGACTTAGTCTATCTTGCAATGTCTCTATTTCTCACATAATCTACAACATAATCAGTGTTGGAGTTATGAGCATTTACTGGATATTTTCTAAAATCAATTTTGATGAACTTGAGACATATGGAAGGAAAAGGTAAAACTATATATTATTGGAGTTACTAATAAACTAAAAATTTAATAACGAAGAAAGAGATACAGTGATAAATTTTGAGACGATGATAACCACAATTATAATTGAATTTACATATAGTTGAGACCAAATCTTTGATGTACATAGTTACCATATCCAAGAATTTGCAATCAAAATATATAATTACCATGACCATGAATTTACAATCAAAACGGTTGCAATGTAATTAGTGCTTTAAAAAGGACCAAAACTTGGCTCATCTAAAGAAGTTGACAAATCCACTTCACATCCATGTCCAAGAATTTGCAATCAAAACATATAATTACCATGACCATGAATTTACAATCAAAACAATTGCAATGTAATTAGTGCTTTACAAAGGGCCAAAACTTGGCTCATCTGAAAAAGTTGAGAAATCCACTTCAAATGGTATACACGTATATGTCATTGTCATTTGAGTGGTTAAGCTCTGAATTTGCATTCGCTATGTGTGCATCCAACTCCACCTACCTCATGGAATCGAGGATTGAATAAGTAGTCCAAATTATTGTTAAAGAGAAGGAAATGATGGAACTTGGTTCATGGATAGTCTACCGAGAAGTGTAGATATGGATTATGATTGTATGCAAAGCCATCGAGATGTGAGCTATAGAGAATTATAGAGATAGTCTAGCTAGGGTATATATAGAGGAGGAAACTCCTAAAATATATTAGGAGATAAGAGACTTAGAGATGGAAAAAAGAGGTTGGGTGAGAAAGGAGACATCAAACCACACTGAATAGTCTGAAATAACAAAGATTGCGTAGTGGAATGCTCAGAAATGTAAATTGTGTTACAAATTTGGTTATAAGATCATTCAAAAACAAATACTTGGCAACATTGCACTTCACATCCCATATATGACATCACATATATTTATTCCACTAATATGAATTTAATGACCTCAATGAATAGATGCCGTAGTCATCTAAGATTACAACTCCAAACTTAGGTTATCTAAGTTTGGAAAAGAAAAATTGCATAATGTGAGTGTTTGGTGATTAAAACTCAAAACTTAAGTATAACCTAAGATTGAAAAAATCACATTTGACTAGAGCTAGACCATAAGACATCCAATCAATGTGTGATAAAAATAATTTAAATATTACCAAAAAATTATTATTTTATTAAGCATATGTACAACATTGAACAACAAGAAACAAATTTGTAGTCAAAGACAAAATTAATGAATAGTCAACAATGAATCGAATGCTATAGTCCTTGAACTCAGACTAGTAAAAATAATAGGAAATGCAATGATATAAAATAGTACCTAGCTTTAAAAAAAAAAAAAATACAAGTTTAAACATTTGAATAAAAGCTTATATATTATTTAATTACATTTTATTAAGATTTTTAGTATTTAATTATGGATAATACATAAATTAAAAATTAGATTTTATTTTAACCAGTATATAAATTTAAAATTTTGTGAATATAAAATATATTAACATAATAAAATAAAATGTATAATATTTTAAATTTATTTACATAATTTAAATTAAAAAAAAAAACTTATAATATAAAAAACTTGTGTTCGAACGGGAAAATCACACAGTACCATCTTCGTATGTTTCTAATTATGTAGTTTAGAGTAAAGCAGAATTAAATATAAATATTATATCTTTGAAAGTATAATCAATATAATTAAAAATTTCAGTTCATCATTGATATTAAAAGCATATTTATATTTATTTATTTTTGACAATAAAATTATCAGTTTCACTTAACTTTTATAAAATATATATTATAAAAAACAAAATATATATAATTTATTATTCGATAAATTTTATTTCCGCTTCCACGTACTTTATGTTCGAAATTCAAAACAATTAAACTAAGGCTTTGCATATATTTCTTCGCCCTAAAGATGTCAGACAATGATGACAATGAAATCAGTACTTGCAAGTGGTTGTTATTTAAACAAAAAAAAATTATTGTCATGGAATTCACTTCATCAACGTGCCAAACAAATCTTGCAACTTGCAAACGGCTACTCCACCACCTATGGGACCTCAGAAAACGACCCCCACTTTCTCCCCACTCTCTCTCAGTTGTGGAATATGACCTGCGCGGGCCCACCCCAGTCCGAGCTGGACTCTACCAGATCCGGGTTTGTGTTCGGGTGGTCAGTAGAGGCGGCAGTATCATCGTTCATCGATGACGTGGACAAAATGATATGACGGCATGATTCATGCATATAAGATGCTCATTGATTCTGTGATGTGGACCGTATGCATGCCCATGTGCGAATGTCGGCTGTATTTCGTTTTCATTAAACAAGTCGTTTGGCGGCGTAGATGAAAAGGTCATCAATAGTGGCCGCCCCATGCCTAACGGCGAGCAATATACAACCAGATGACGCAGCATTGAATGCTGCGACAGGCGGTATATATATTTTTGAATAACTTTGGGATATATTTAACCATGTATATACTACAGCAGTTTTTATATTGCTAGCCTATGTCTAACCCCTCCATTTGAGCACTTCCTAAAACAATTGGCACATAAACTTAATCTGCAATGCATAAATTCGATGATTCTTGTGGAAATTAAAAAAAATTGTGATAAAAACAAATTCAAAAAATTCACCTCAATAATTTAGTTTTCCCATATATGTTGCCCATGGATGTTCAAGCTTATGGATGAGTCTGAAATATTAATTATAATATCATATATTTCATTATGTCCAAACCAAAATCACTAAGCATCTCAATAAAACAAACATTGAAACAATGCAGTTCAAGCAAAGAAGATTCATAACCTTAAGTGCTCAATCCACTATATAAATCAAATCTAGACAAAACATTATAACAATAGATTTATTACAGCCTTAAATATGACCCTTTATCTCATTCTTAGCTTGTTAAATCACTTACCAAAACTACTAACTAGCATACCAAAGAGCCCTAGAAACTACTCATTAACATGAGAAGAACACATTCAATTTTAGATATACAATGCAAATATTTGGATTAAAAAGATACACTTCTTGTTACAATATACCGGTGATACAAGTTCATACCATAGCTCATCACAATTTGGTAAGGCATGTCATAACTTCTTATCACAATTTAGGAAAATCCAATTTCATCCAAACCCTAGCTAGGGCATCCACCATCAACAACAAACCCTATCCAATAATTACAACCTTAGAAAGAAATCACACTAATCTACTCCTAGCTGCACTAAAGGATCAACAACAAGATAGTATCAACACTAACAAGTGTACTCTTGATCTCCCACTAGCTTCACACAAGCTCTCAATCTTCTTCCCTCCTTTGATGCCCACGTCTTACTATAGGGTTTATGTTGCTAAAACCATAGGATTCTTGCATCACACAAGTAAAAAACCTTCAAGAAAACCCCAATTCTATCCTTCCGAGCTTCTTGTCCATCTCAGGGTTTGCATCCCCAAACCCTAGTTCTTCATTTATTTCTTCTTCAAGCTAAACATAACACCGATCTCCAAGACTCCTCTACTCCTCTAGATATCCATGTGGTTTATATCACATAAACCTTATATCTTTTTCTCTTTCATCACACAAGTGCTAATACCCAAGATCATCCCTAGTGTTAGCATTCATCTTCAGTTCTCCTAGGGTACATCACAAATCGTACACCTTGCTCCCAATAATACTTCTTCAAGAAAATTGTAAACACGGAATAATGAGTACATCAATAGTGAGTAATGGAAATAGTTCTCTCCTCCCTTTATATATAATAAGTGAGGGAGGCCATCATAAACCATGGACTAGGTTTACACAAGTAACCCTAGTTCTAAGTAAACAAGGAAACTCCACATGGAGCACTCTACAATACAAGAATGATGAGTGTTATACTAGGGTTTTACCCAACCTCATGGTGGTGCACCCTCCAATATTGATGCTTCTAGGCCCAATGCCACTACTCAATACGGTTCACTATCCAACAAGTTGTTAACCCAACGCTCCCTTTTCTATCATGATTCACTCTCCAAGTGTCCTCTTGCAAGGTGCTCCTCCTCTATCGTTGTGGAACATGTCCATTTGTTCCCAACACTCCTCAACATGTGTGTCAACATAATTTCTCTCTACAAAGCTTCTCCTAAACATATGTGTTTGGGTCCACAACCAACCTCCATGAAGTATGCTTCTCAACCCAAGCATCCTCAAGTCAAGTGTTTAGTCTCCAAGGTGTATGTCCCATGCTACCATGTGTTGTTAGGTCTAAGTGTCCTCCTCTAAGTTCCTAATATTCATCCTCATAATTAGTTAACTCTTATAACCAAGCAACAATCTTCCCTAATGTGTGCACCCAATGGGTTAGTCATTATGTCACATAGGACAAAATCCTCCTAGGTGAGTGTGTTATGATAGAACTCTATCCAAGGTCAAGAATCCACTCAAACTGAGTTGTACACATGTCTATTAATCATCACAAATGGATAAGGAGACCTATAGCTCTCTATGCGTAGGTGAAAACAATTTTTCACTAACCCAAAAAGTTACAATTCCCTCTTTATGAGGAAAGTGTTTTTTGTAACAACGATCAAATCCCTCTTTATATGTAACTTGTAAACCATGTTCCTCCACAATACTGGAAGAATTATTCTCCATCGCAACATCAAAATCACTTTAGAACAAAGAACACTCCACACTCCTTCACACTCCTTCACTCCTTTAGCTATCCATGTTCTTGCTCTATGGTTTACATCACATAATTCCTAGACCTATTTCTCTTGCATCATAAAAGTGCTAAGGCCTAAGCTTATCCCTAGTAATCTCTTCTCATGTACATCACAAACCTTAGTTCTTTATCCCTATTAAATTTCTCCAAACAATTACAAATATATATTAATGAATACATGGACAGTGACTAATGAAAGAGGTTCTCTCTCCCATTAATATAAAATAACTAAAAAATGACTAATGAAAGAGGTTCTCTCTCCCATTAATATAAAATAACTAAAAAAACCCAACATAAAACATAGTCTAGATCCACACAAGTAACCCTATACCTAAGTGAACAAAGCACCCCCTCTCTTATCACATTCAGGAAATCCCATTTTTCATGGAAGAAGACAAGTGAAGTGAGGGAACCTATAATGAAGAATCTTATAATTGAAGAGTCGACGTGAAGGATTGATTCATTTCATTGAAAGTATAAACCAATTTGTCTCACCCCAATTGATCATGATTACATTGAAGGCACGCCTTCATGTCCAATTCAAAGGAATCGTTGTCATCTCTAGACTTTCATTACAATCTCATCCTTTATATATAATAAGTGAGGGAGGCCATCATAAACCATGGACTAGGTTCACACAAGTAACCCTAGTTCTAAGTCAACAAGGAAACCCCACATGGAACACTCTACAATACAAGAATGATGAGTGTTATAGTAGGGTTTTACCCAACCTCATGGTGGTGCACCCTCCAATATTGATGTTCCTAGGCCCAATGCCCCTACTCAATATAGTTCACTATCCAACAAGTTGTTAACCCAATGCTCCCTTTTCTATCATGATTCACTCTCCAAGTGTCCTCTTGCAAGGTGATCCTCCTCTATCATTGTGCAACATGTCCATTTTTTCCCAACACTCCTCAACATGTGTGTCAACATAATTTCTCTCTACAAAGATTCTCATAAACATATGTGTTTGGGTCCACAACCAACCTCCATGAAGTATGCTTCTC
>CBVK0100807220.1:0-15255 GCA_900067695.1 Picea abies
GTTATCCACCCGCAATTAAATGAGAATCCTCGATCTTCCTTTCTAATCTATGGTACGATTGAACTTGTGGGTCGTCCTTTTATATTTCAATGATTTTGATTAGAATTGGATCATCGTCGATCCTATTGTGATTGGAAGTGAATATTCCTTGACTAAAGGTGACCTATGAACCATTTATTCATCCATGTTAAACAAGCAAAACACACAGTACTCGATAATACAGATTTCACTGTGTGAAAGGGTCAATATGGAACCTATAACATATATTAATTCTCACACCATTTTACTGCATAATAGAACTCAAACAATTTAACATGCAGAATTCAACAAGCCTGGAATTATTATTAGAAGAGGAATGAAAATACAAGGAAAATAGTCATGATTCCCTTCTAGGTCTCCTAGACCTTTTCACACTCACACTTCTCACTCTGCAAGCATCTCATACACTCTTTTTTTCGCCTATATTACTTTTAATTCACTAAGGATCATATCAACCCAATCAATGGAGATAGGATCAAATATGACCAAAATTACATGGAACCTCTATTTATCTTAAAACAACCTGATTCTGATCCTAAAAGATAGGATCATATCCAAACATAATTCTTAATTTATCTAATCCTTCCACCTCCCATTACATTCGTGGAAATTTTTCCTTCTTCTCGAACACCCTAGACTATTACAACTTACGAAAATCATTAAAAATAATTACAATGAGGAAACCAACTTCCTCTCATAAAGTTCCTAATTAAAAATAATTACAATGAGGAAACCAACTTCCTCTCATAAAGTTCCTAAGACCTTAGAGATAAAATACTAGATTGTTGTAGAATATGGTCCTACATCATACTCCCAAGGAAGAAGTACTTGTTTTGGTGCTTTTTTTAGTATTTCTTCAATACTTGTACCATACTTACATATTTCTTCTACTGTCATCCACATGGCATATTCAAGTGGTTGTCCCTTCTACTTGACTAAGTAATGAAAGTACTCTTTACCCCTTGTCTTGTTTACTACCATTTGGTCCAAAATAGATTCAATTTGCTTCTGATGTGCTATAGGTAGTTGTTTCTCCTAGTCAAAGGTCTAAGTGTTTTCAATGTTAGGTGCATATGTGAAATTGTCTGATGTTTCCTTGAAAAGGTACAAATATGATACATTAAAAATTAGAGAAATTCCAAAGTTCCTTGGAAGTTCTATTTCATAAGCATTTGAGGAAAATTTTCTCAACACTTCAGATGGTCCAATATATTTAATTTTTTATTTTTTATATTCCCCTCTAGGAAACATTTCTCTTTTGAGGTGTGCCATGACCAAATCTCCAACTTCAAAATCTAGTTGTATTGTATTCAAATATTCCTTCTTTTTGTACTTGTTGATGATATCTTGTAGCTTTTTCTTCACCCTTTCATGCAATTATTGCATACTTACTGCAAAATATTCACCACCAACACTTCTAATTTATTATTTTCCTAGATTCCTTAATTCACAAATTCTTCTAGGATGCAATCCATACAAAATGTGGAATAGACTTAATCCATTGCTTCTATTAGTGAATCATTATATGAATACAATTATTGTGCAAGTACCTGATCCCACTATTTGGGATGATCACTTACCAGACATCTTAAAATATTTCTAAAGCTTCTATTTACCACCTCCATTTTCCCATCAGTTTGTGGGTGGTATGTTAAAATAAATTTGAGATTGGTCCCTAAATTTTTCCATAAAATTCTCCAAAAATGACCCACATATTTTTTTTCTTTGTTAGAAACAATACTCTTTGGAAATCCATGCAACCTAGCAACTTATTTAAAGAACAAATCTGCAGTGTGAGTTTCATCATTTGTCCTCTTACAAGATATGAAGTCTGCCATTTTTTAGAATCTAACAAAAATAACATAAACTGAATCATTACCTTCTAGAATTATTCGAAATCCTAACACAAAGTAAATACTTACAGAGTCCCATGGTCAGTTCGGTATTGGTAATGACTGATATAATCCAATATTTTTTCTCATTCCTTTTGTATACCAAAAAACCCTTCATCTTTCAACAAATTTCTTGACATCAGTTTGCATGCTAGGCCATAAATAAAATGTACTTATCTCAGAAAATGTATTATCCTATCCAAAATTCACTAATAATACACCACTATGCCTTTCCTTCCATATTTTTTCCCTCATTGAACATCTTGGAATGCATATTTTTCTACCTTTAAAAAATAAAACTTCTTCAATCATGTAATATAACCATGGATTTCTGTCTCTACTTACTAGATTTTCAGAGAATTTATAAGCATCTTTAAAATCTACATCATATTTATATATTTCTTTCAGCTCATCAAATCCCATAACATTTACTTAAAACTCTTGTAAAATGAAATTGACTCTACTCAATGCATCTTCTACCTTATTTGATTTCCCACTTATATGATTAATAACAAAAGTGAAATTCTGCAAGAACTCAATCCACTTGACATGTCTTTGTTTTAATTTGTTTTGGCTACTAGTATAACGGAAGGCATGATTATCAGTGTAAAGAACAAATCCCTTTGGCATGAGGTAATGTCTCCATTTCTTTAGTTCTTGAATAATTGCATAAAACTCCTTTTCATATGAAGAATATTTCTTCTTAGCTTCATTTAATTTCTCACTAAAATAAGAAACTAGTTTCTTCTCCTGACTTAGAACAACTTCTATTGCAATCCCACTTACATCACATTCAACTTGAAAGAGTTTATTAAAATCTAGTAGTGCTAAAATTGTACATTATGTTATCTTCTTCTTTAATAATTTAAAAAATTTATCAGCTTCTTTTGTCCATTTAAATGGTTGTTTGGTTCCTTTAATGGTTTCTATAATTGGAGCACATATCCCACTAAAATTCCTGATGAATTTTCTATAAAATCTTTCCAAGCCATGAAAACTTATTGCCTCAAAAGCATTCTTTGGAGTAGGCCAATTTATTATAGCCTTTACCTTTTCCTAGTCCATCTTCAAGCCTTCTCTAGATATCACAAAACCCAAATAAACCAATTTTGTCTTCACAAAACTACACTTTTTCAAATTGATCGATATCTTTTCTTGTTGTATTTTATCTAAAAACAGCCTGAGGTGTCTCAAATGTTCTTCTCTAGACTGATTGTAGATCAGAATATCATCCAGATAAACTATGACAAACTTACCAATGAATTCTTTAAGTACTTCATTCATCAATCTCATAAAATTTATAGGGGAATATGTGAGTCCAAAGGGAATTACCAGCCATTCATACAATCCATCATTTGTTTTAAATGTTGTTTTCCATTCATCTCCTTCTCTAATCCTGATCTGATGATACCCACTTTTCAAATCAAATTTTGGAACATATTTAGCACCACTTAAGCAATCCATCAAATCATCAATTTGGGGTAATGGAAATCCGTACATGATTGTAATTTTGTTTATATCTTTGGAATATGTGCACATTCTCCATCCTCCATCTTTCTTTGGGCTCACCACTATAGGAACTGCACATGGGCTCAAACTTTCTCTGACCAAACATTTATCTAACAACTCCTGGACCTAATTTCTTATCTCTTCATTCTCCTGTGGGGTCATTTGATATGTTGCTTTATTTGGAAGGTTATCCCAAAGAACTAAATCGATATGATGACTGATACTTATCAATGGAGGTAATTCATTTGGTAAATTATCAAGCATAATATCATAAATTCATCCAACAAGTTTTTAACTTCTTCAGGAAGATCATTGAAATTTGTACTAGTGAGAATTACCTTTGGTTTAACATTCAGAGAAAAATGTACCTCTTCCTTTTTAATGTCTTGCGGAAATTCTTTTCCACTGACCAACAGGACCTTTGGGTTGTTTTCTTCAATTGCTCCTTCATCCTTCAATGGTAAGAGAGTGTGTTTTTCTCCATCTTACTCAAAATTGTATGTGTTGTTCCTTCCATCCTGCATTGTCTTTTTGTCATACTGCCAAGGTATACCTAGCAAAATATGACACACATCCATGGGAATAACATCAAAAAGTGCCTTGTCCTTATAGCTTCCAATATGAAACTCCACTTCACATTGTTCATTCACTATCAGTTGATGTCCCTTTTGCAGCCATGACACCTTATATGGAACAGGGTGTGTTGTATTTTTTAAATCCAACTTTTCAACCATCTCTATAGACACCAGATTATCAATACTTCCACTATCAATAATGACTTTACAACATTTATCTTTTCTTTTGCAGACAGTTCTGAAGAGTGTCTTCCTCTGTGTAGGTTCCTTGATCTCTTTATGTGGTTTCAACAGTATTATCTTCATCATCAAAGACTCTCCAACTTCTGGTACATTCTCATGTACATATAACTCCAAACTTTCTTCTTCTACCTAAACAACATTTTCACTTCCTCTACTGGTGGAAGCATTTTCTATACATTCATATGTCTATGACCAAACTTATTGCATCTAAAACACTTGATAGAGATCATCTACCTCTTTGATAAGGTCTTCTCCCTCTGAAATCACAACCTCTTGGTGACTTTTCTTGCTAATGTGAGTTGTTGGTTTCTACCTTTAGAGTTGAAAATCTTCCTATGCCACCTTGTTGTCTTCTTCCTCTTATTGAACTGCGACCTCTGGTTCTCTAATTTTGCTTTCTTACTAGTTTTTCTTCTTCCTTAAGAGAAAACTAATATGCTTCTTCAACAGTGTTAGGAGATAAAATGTCAATTTCATCTTAGATCTCATATCTTAATCCATTAAGATATCTAGCAACTTTCTCATGATTCTCTTATATATGGCTAGCTCTTATATTCAATTTATAGAACTCTTCAGTGTAATATTTAATTGACATACCTCTCTATTTTAAATTCTACATTTGTCTAAAAATATTATGCAAGATACCAGATATATAAAATATGCAGAACAGAAACGAAATGCTAGAAATAATAGAATAGCAGTAAAATATCCAGCATAATCTTCACAATACACAGAATCCATCAAATCATCAATTCAAGGTAATGGAAATCTATACCTGATTGTAATTTTGTTTATAGCTATGGAATCTATGCACATTCTCCATCCCCCATATTTCTTGGGACTTAGCACTGTTGGAACTATACATGGGCTCAAGCTTTCTCTAACTAGACCTTTATCAAAAAGCTCTTGAACTTGAATTATTATCTCCTCATTCTCTTGTGGGGTGATTCGATATGTTTCTTTATTTTTAAGGTTAGGTCTTGGAATTAATATATATGATGATTGTTACTTCTCAATGGAAGCAACTCAATTGGTAAATCATCAACAACAATATCAACAAATTAATCCAAAAAATATTTAACTTCTTTAGAAAAATCATTTAAATTTTTGCAGCTGAAAACTACCTTTGGTTTACCAATTAGGGAAAAATGTACCTCTTCCTTTTTATTGTCTTACAAAAATTCTTTTCCACTTGCCAACATGACCTTTGGGTTGTTTTCTTTAGTCGCTCCTTCATCCTTCAATGGTAAGAGAGTGTGTTTTTCTCCATCTTTCTCAAAAGTGTATATATTGTTCCTTCCATCATGTATTTCCTTCCTTTCATACTACTAAGACCTACCTAGAAAAATATGACACACATCCATGGGAATGACATCACAAAGTTCCTTGTCTTTATAAATTCCAATATGAAACTCAACTTCACATTGTTCATTCACTATCAGTTGATGTCCCTTTTGCAGCCATGACACCTTGTATGGAACAAGGTCTGTTGTCTTATTTAAACCTAACGTTTTAACCATCTCTGTAGAAACAAAATTATCAATACTTCCACTATCAATAATGACTTTAAAACACTTACCTTTGCTTTTGAAAATAGTTTTGAAGAGTGTCATCCTCTATGCATGTTCCTTAATCTCTTTATGTGGTTTCGTAAGTATCCTCTTCATCATCAAACACTCTCCAACTTTTGGCTCATTCTCATGTATAGATGACTTCACACTTTCTTCTTCTTCCTGAAAAACATTTCCACTTCATCTACTGTTGGAATCATTTTCTAGACATTCAAATGATCTATGCCTAAACTTATTACATATAAAACATCTGATAGAATATCCCCTACCTCTTTGATAAGGTATTATTCCTCTGGTATCACCACCTCTTGGTGACTATTCTTGTTGATGTGAATTGTCGACTTCTTCCTTTGGAGTTGAAGATATTCCTCTTCCACCATGTTGTCTTCTACCTCTTGCTAAACTATAACCTCTACTTCTTTGATTCTACTTTCTTGCTATTTTTTATTCTAACTTAAGAGCAAACTGGTATGATTTTTCAAAAGTGTTAGGAGATAAAATGCCAATTTCATCTTAGATATCATATCTTAATCCATTAATATAGATAGAAACTTTCTCATGGTTTTCTTCTATATGAGCAACTCTTATATTCAATTTATAAAACTATTCGTTGTATTATTTAACTGACACGCCTCTCTTTTTCAAAATTTTCATTTGTCTAAAAATATTACCCCCTTTGATATACCCTACCTCTTTGATAAGGTATTCTTCCTCTGGTATCACCACCTCTTGGTGACTATTCTTGTTGATGTGAATTTTTGACTTCTTCCTTTGGAGTTGAAGATATTCCTCTTCCACCGTGTTGTCCTCTACCTCTTGCTAAACTATGACCTCTACTTCTTTGATGTTGTTTTCTTGCTAGTTTTTATTCTACCTTAAGAGAAAAATGGTATGCTTCTTCAACAATGTTAGGAGACAAAATGCCAATTTCATCTTAGATCTCATATCTTAATCCATTAATATAGCTAGAAAAGTTATCATGGTTTTCTTATATATGACCAACTCTTATATTCAATTTATAAAACTATTCAGTGTATTATTTAACTGACATACCTCTTTGTTTCAATTTTTTTATTTTTCTAAAAAGATTAAGTTGATAGTCTCGAGGTATGAATTTACATTTCAATTTTGATACCATTCTATCCCATCTCTTGATTTGTGTCTTTCCTTTGTTTTTCCTCTCAATTTGCAGTCCATCCCACCAGAGCAATCCAGGTCCTTTTATCCTTGTTACAAGAAATTTTACCTTTTTCTCATCAGGTACGTTTTCATATTCAAATTTCTTGTCCAAAGTATTGATCCAGTCAATCAATTCGTCTACATTCAGGTTTCCTTCATATAGTGGCACCTCCATTTTTGGTCTAGATATAATTCCCATGTATGTTATCCCTCTTCAAATTATGCAACTTCTTCTTCTTTACTAACATCTCCCAAGTCAACACCTCTTCGTTGAGCAGATTCCATTGCCTCCAATAGATCCTAAAGATTTCTCATTTCTTCAATGACTTCATAATTTGCAACAGGTATTCCTTGACCTTGACCTCTTCCTACTTGTATTCTAAAGGTGATATTAAATTATCCTTTCCTATATCTTGTGCGATATGATACCAAAAATAACAACTAATTCAGATGGGTTTCTCTTTTCTTAGAACTCCAACAACCATGTGGGTTTCTTTAATTAACAAAATTATATTTAAATAGGGAATTCATAATTACGTTATACAGGTGCATTTCTTTTCCTCTTCTATAAAATCATATGTTGGAACTGAGGGATTAACTTCACAGTTTAAGATCCTTTATCATATGGCTCTCGTGATCAAAACCATAGGCTACTTTGCATGCGGATGAAGTTCAAGTTGGAATCTCGAGGAAGATGGGTGCCACAATGAAAATTATGTCGAAATGTGGATTTCAAATTGTGCATGTGTTGAAATTGTGTGGGGGGGGGTGTCCTGGAATTAAACCCCACACTAGTTATCTACCCGTAATTAAATGAGAATCATTGATATTATTTTTCAATATACGGTTCAATGGAACTTGTGAGTCACCTTTTTATATTTCAACGATTTCAATTAGAATTTGATTTTCATTGATCCTATTGTGATTGACAGTGAATATTCCTCGAATGTGGGAGACTTATGAATGATTTATTCATCCATGTTAAATAAAAAAAACACACAATACTTGACAATACAGATTTCAATCTATGTAAGGGTCGATCTGGAACCTGTAACACATATTCATTCTCACACCAATTGACAACATAATAGAACTCAAACAATTTAACACACATAATTCGACAAGACTTAAATTCTTATTAGAAGAGGAATGAAAATACAAGAACAATAGCTACGATTACCTTCTAGGTATCCCAGACCTTTTCATACTCACACTTCTAACTCTGTAGGCCTCTCATACACACTTTGTCTCTCCTATCCTCCTTTTAATGCACTAAGGATCAGATCAACCCAATACATGGAGATAGGATCGAATATGACCAAAATTACAAAGAACCTCCATTTATCTTAAAACAACCCAATTCTGATCCTGAAATATATGATCGGATCCAAACATAATTGCTAATTTATCTAATCCTTCCACCTCCCATTACATTCATGGAAACCTTTCCTTCTTCTTGAATACCCTAGACTATTACAACTTAGGGAAATGATTAAAAATAATTACAATGAGGAAACCAACTTCCTCTCCTAAACTTCCAAAGACATTAGAGGTCAAATACTAGATTATTGTAGAATATGGTCCAACATCAAAACATGATGGAAAAAAGGTATATCTGAGGGAAAATGATGGAAAATGATTCCAAACAATAATAATTTTCAGTAAAACAATGGTGCTAATTAAAGGAACCAACATCTCACCCACACTAAAGATGTTGCACATCCATTGTGAAAATTATCCTTGATTGTGATGGATTCTTTCATGAAAATGACTCCAATTGTAAGCCTCATTCCCATAATATATATCTTCATGATATCCCAATTGTTTCCTAATATCTACATAGGAATCTATCTCATTGAAGTCATTCCAATTCTGAAGGGGTATACAAATATTTCTAGTGCACCATAGAAAGGAAAGTGAAATTGTAATTATATGCATGTAGTTCCATTCCTCCTCAAGGAATCCAAATATACATTTCCCCTTGCAATGTCTATATTAAACATTGGATATCCTTTTGTTTATAGTTGTTGTAATATCGGTGGAAGTAGGTTCCATCTCTCATGTGTTGTTAACATGTCATTGATGTTATGAGTTTTTCTGATTTCTTAAAAATTTGAAATAGCCATTCTTTGATTCCTCCTCATTTCGTTTATTCCTTCTTTATCTAATAGAAAATTCTTGTGTTCTTCAATAATAGTTGAAGGAATCACATACTTTAATTATACATAAATATTTACATTCATTTATGCTCTTGCACAAGAGTCCCAATATTCCTTCCATTTGATTTGGTTTTGTATAAATGAGAAAAAGGCTCCCAGTTTTACATATCCAATAGTATGGTTAAGAGATCCTGTAAAAGTTGATTGAATAAATATAGTCCACATAACATTTTTTTCTCATTCTCTATAGAATATGCATACATTTGTACAAAGTCATCAACATCTTATATGTCATATTGTCTCCCTGATGCTAATCTAAAAATCCCAAATTTATCCCATTTTTCATGTAGTAATACTAAATACACCATTGAAGGTTGTCTATAGTACAAATCTTGTAGGGAAACCCACCTGCTCTTTGTACTTCTTGTATCTTTATTTACAACCTATCTTGAACTTCTTGTAACTAAATTTTCCATCTTTTCTTCTCTATGGAATGTTGATTTCACCAATCTTCATTTTGTTTATGCAATTCCACTTCATATTTTCATATTGTTCCTTATGTGTGATTCCCAAGTCATACATCTCGTTCTTACCTTCCCAATGTTGTATGTCAACATTGGAAATGGAAAGTGATAATGTATTAGTAGCGATATAATCTAAACATTGATTTATGAATTCTTAGGCTTCTTTCATATTTTCACAATATTGAAATTTAAAATTTTCAATATTTGATATAGGGAAAGCACCTTCCTATTCTATAGAAAATAAAAATATATCCAGATTTGATTAATAATTGATAGTCTTGTTTCTTGAATCTTCTATTGAACCTATACATCCTATTTTTGAGCTTTCTATTTTGAATCATTATCTTTCTAAAAAAATTGTTCATCATTCTATTTTTACCTTTCCACTTTTTATTATGTTTCTTCAATTGGTTGTTTTCTATTTGAAGTTTCTCATTCGAAATTTTCAATTGAGAAATTTCCTCTTCCAACTCCTTCAATTTTCTCAAAGAATTGTTCATGCTTTATTTATTAAGAGAACTAAAATTCTAGGTGAGGATTACCTTTATAATATCCATAGGAATATCCACCATTTGAATCTTTGTCTCAGGATTGTAGGCTTCTACACCTTGTTCTTTTGTTTGGAGCATTTCTTCACTCTATAAATTTAATTTCAAGAATTTCATTTGTGGTTTCTTTGGTTGATTCCTGAAAATTACCTCTGGAAGTGTTGTTTATGAATAATCCAACTCCGCCACAATTCACTATCTTCTAGCTTCATGTTCCTTCCTTTTTTGAACACCTATCATACTCCTTATAAATTGTTTCTTTGTTCTTAGGTTCTTTTGAGAATTGTGACCCTTGTTGGTTTTTCTTTTTTGTTTTAAATGAAATACCCTTTTTCTTTCTCCTTGATTAACGCTCCAATTCTTGTGATGATGAATATATGTATTGATTCCTCTTATTTTTGTAGTGGGACTATATTGAAACCCTTTCTCCTCTAGAAATGCTTTCTAGGTTAAACCAAATATCTATAATTAATATTTCACCAAGATTTGTTTTAGACCATGATTATAGATACTTTTCTCCTTACTCTTTGGGTTGTTTTGAACATATGCTTCCATTTTTGTCAAAATTTTCCAAAAGAAGTATGGTAGGATAATCAACAAACCCTCTTTGACATGAAATAAGAGTCAAGCATGATATAAAAATAATGTACCATATCGAACCCCACAAGTAATATACTTCAGAATGAAGTATATTAAATCCTTCTAGGGTTTGATGATTGATTGTACTACACATCCCTTGCTCCAATTAGGGTCTAGTGTGTTAGGCCTCATAAATTGATTTCATGCATTTGTTCAATATTTTTATTTTTAAACCAACACTCTCCTATTTGTGGTAGACTTGTAGAAAATGTTATTGAATATTTTGAAACCAGAATTAACATACCTAATACCTATGCAAATGCCCCATTGTATGTAGTTGCAAATTCTAGAGCAATTATTTCGTTATAACCTTGAAATATTTGAAAGAAATTCAACCAAACTACTCTTCGAAAAATATTGTTGCATTCTATAAATGCTTCCAAAAGGTCATTGCATTCTATCTCATGTCAATCAATATTGCCTCCCATTGTTGGTAGTGGGGAGAAGAATTAATCACTAGTGTGAAGTTAGCCCCAATTTGACTGAAAAATCTAGGGTTTGTTTGCAAAATGGAAATGGCCAATGGAAAACAACATAGTGGAATAATGGTTCAAGTGATGAAATGACATATGGTTATATCACCACAATTGTTTAACTAATTTGTATAATCATAATTTGGTTTGTAAATGATTCATAATTGTAGATTTGAAAAATCATCATTAGAGGATATATTTCATCATAAACATGTGAGAGAGCTTTTGTGAATTATTGTAAAATTATATTTGAATAATCATACTAGAATATTTTATATAGTATGATTATTCTTGTTTTAAGTAAATTGTAAGGAAAAATATAATTGATATTAAAAATTATTTCAAAAATTCAAATATATTTATTAGTAAACTAAAAACAATTACCTTCTCACTCTAATCCCATGATGTCTTATCATCACATCTAAAGAGTTTATTTATCCTTCAATATGAAAAAGAGAAGTTTATGAATAACTGATGAATTCTATGTAGGTCTCCACTCCTTGCAAATTGTCATACTTGATTTGTAGCAGGTTTAGACTTATGTAATCAATGAAATTATAAACATGATATGAGTTTTTGAAAAAAATTGTAGTGGATACAAAATGCTTGAAAACTTGTATCTTATTAAAAATTTGCAAAAAATTGTAGCGAATTGAAAACACACTTTGTTTTCCAGAATATGGTTTTTAGACAAATTTCTATCCTACTGCACCTTAACAGAGGGTCTCACAGTTGAATTAGTATTATTGTTATTATTATTATTTTTAATTATAGTTTTTATAGGAAAATTTTAGGTTGCGGTAGAAGTAGGTGGAATACCCACTTTTCTTAAAACCTTCATTTCAGACTTCTTTATCAAATATTGGACAAATTATTCTCTACATATAAGTTTTTGATATAGTCTCAATCGATGGCCATTAGACATGAATGAGATTCCTTTATCATAAATAGTATTCATTTTCCTAGAACTACTATTAAAGAAAATATCTATTTCATAAGTCCCCAACCAATGAGTAGAGACATTTCCTTGAAAATCTTCAAATTTTGAATCAAAAAATAAGGCCCAATCACCACACTTAAATTGCTTATTATTAGTGAACTTGTTATGCCATTTTCCCCTGTTTTGTTTAATAATAATGGTGTATTGAAGGGAATACTAGCTCATTTCATCAAGTTCATTGATATTCTCTAACATGTGCTTCTGAAAGATCCATTCCTACTTTCACTATAGTTCTTAAATTTTTGACTTTAAATTCAATAGGTAGAACTACATGCTTACCATATACCAATGCATAAGGTGTGAATTCAATAATGTTTCTCCATGTTGTCTAGTATTTCCAAAGTTATTTTGGAATCCTATTTGCCCAATCTTTATGATGAAGATGAATGTTTTTGGTGAATATGGTTTCCAAAACTTTGTTAGTAGATCCACTTTCCCATTGTGTTGTGGATGATACAGAGAATACTTTATGTGTCCAATATGGTACTATTGATTGATTGATTGAGAAATTTTTGATGTGAATTGTGCTCCTTGACATATGACAATATCTCAAGGAATACCAAAGAAAACAAATATTTCTTCAAACAAAAAATATGGAAATGCATGCTCGGTTTCCCTTAGAAGAGATTTTGATTCTACCCACTTGGTGACATAGTCTTTACATACTAGAATATATATTTTTATTTCTAATGGAAGATTATTTGGTGCCAGAAAATATAGATCCCATTTTTTAGAAGGATCAATTATAACTTGTGGTAATAGAGGCATTTCATCTCCTTGTATTGGTCACCCCATTATCTCACAACTATCTCAACTTCTGACATAGTTCTTGGCATATATAAAAATAGCAAGCCAATAAGATCCCAAATGAAGGAATTTATTATCATTTCACTTGTTATAAAAGTGTCCCCCACATGTCTTATCATGGCATCACTTGATTATGTCAAATAACTCATTTTCTCATACAAATTGTATGATGATTAGATCTGGTCCTATATGGAAGAGGTCTCATTCAATCCATGAGCATGTGACACTTTGTTTAACAATATTTTTCTTCTCTTTAGGTGATCTATGTTGTGGTAAATTTTCTATAGACAAGTAATTGTAAATATCAACAAACCAAGGTAAATTAGTAGATATCGCAAACAAATTCTCACAAGGAAAATTATATTCTATAGAAGCAACCTTACCTTCATTATTAATTTTGGAAAGAAAAGATACAATTGGATTCTCTTTTCTAGGTTTATCTTATATGGTGATGTTAAATTCTTGTGGTAATAAAAGCCACCTAGTTACTCTATTATTCATAGTTGTTTTATTCATAATATATTTGAATAACATAATGGTCAGTATGAATGAAAATTTCATAACTAGTAATATAATGTCTAAATTTATTGATAGAATGTACAACTACAAGAAATTATTTTTTTGTCCCAATATAATTCAATTTAGTAGGAGCCAATCTTTTCTAATGAAATAAATGGCATAGGGTTGGCGAGATTCTTTCTATCCCAAAATTTCTCCGATATCTATATCGGAAACATCAATTCATATGTGAAAAAGTAGGGACCACTTTGATCATCTCAAGACTGGATCTACATAAAGTTTTTGTTATGATCCAATTCCTTAAAAATGATAAAAAGTCAATGAATACAATCCACTTGTTGGACATGATGTTATGGTGTTGGCATTGATGTCAAAGAGGGTCAATATGGTCATCATTATCAATGGATAATATCGTATTTTCATTGATACAATCCCATGCATTATCAAAATCGTATTGTGAAATTGTTGTCTTCTACCTAGAAATATAACTCTATTAAATTCATGTGTGAGCTTGATTACATGAATTTATATTAATGTCTATATATATGGAACAAATAATGAAAGTCCTCGTTGTTTAGTATGAGAATATTAATGGTTTGTGAAGGGTAAATTGGTGATCACCCAATTGAAGATCTCTTTTAAGCATGAGTAAAGGGGGAGATTTTTCAATAAAATTTCCATTGATGTCAAAGGTTAGAAAATGGATTAAATATAAATGTGACCTTGGTATCATTGTAATAAATACAAAAGTGAAAAGTTAAGTGGAAGCGAAGTTTACTTAAAACTGGAGTAAAAATAAAGTGATTTAAATATAAATATGACTTTAATAAATAACAAAAGTTGAAAGGTTAGGTGGAAGTGGAGTTTACACAAAAGAGGAGTAAATATGAAAGTGTATTAAATAAAAAGGTAAAAGTGAAGTGGAGTTAAAGAAAAAGGGTAAAAGTGAAAGAGCACATGGTTGTTGTAAAACACGGTGGTATTTACCCATGGTAAGGTAAAAAGTGAATTAAAAATTAAAAAGGGAAAAATCAATTATTATTTAATAAAACTCGTGACTTTTAAAGAAGAACATGACTTTTCATATAAAGATTATGGAAAAATATAAATAAAGAAGACGATTATGAGAAAAAATAGATATGGGGGTATAAAAGTAATAGTTCATAAACATATCATTTGAGTTGTGACAATAAAGCATCATTAAGGAAAAACAATAATATATTAGCTAAAGATCATATCTGGTGTTCAAAAAAGTAGATTCAACAAAACAGGCAGTAAAGAACGCAAACCAAAGTTTGCAAAGACAGAAGCATCAGATGTGACTTGATGATTTAAGAAGAATATCTAAACAAAAGAAGAGTCAAAGGGAAGAAATTGAAGTTTGAAGATTAAAAATGTAGTGAGGGAGGAAGGGTGGAGTAGGGGAGGATTAAATTCCTATACAAGTTGGATCTTAAGGAATAGAGAGTAGCAACTTCCTCACGTTGGTTTTTGAAAAACATGGGATTGTTGTCTCCTTGAGTTGGTTCTCAAAACAAGGGATTGTTGTCTCCTTGAGTTGGTGCTCAAAACAAGGGA
>CBVK0100807283.1:0-13290 GCA_900067695.1 Picea abies
ATGGCATTCTTATGCACAATGTTATTTTGTTTGATGGATCATTATACATGGTCATTTTGTTTCCCTACTATGCATTGGAGATTTATGTTTCGACCTATAAATGACAAATTTACAGTTGTGCAGTAGGCACACTATGCAACTATAACAATCTAATTTGGAGCATTTGTATGAGATTCTTTGTCAAAGTTTGGAATGGGAAATATTAGAGTGAAAATGAGACAAATATTGAGTGCATCAACTTAAAGATTTTGTTAGTCAGGAAGTGAAGTGAGCTCTTCATGGAAGTTTACATGTATCAAGGATTTGAGATTTGAGAGGAAAACATGTTTTTTAAAGGAAAGAAAGGGTTCTTGGGCACCCTACCATGATTTAGAGTTTTTTTTTATAGTCAACCATCACCATCAATCAATTCAGGTCAGGAAAAGAAACAAAATTGCAAGAAATCAGTTATTGTGCCACTGTGTTGCGCTTCTTCTGTAGGTTTTTGTTGTGCAACAACCATGTTGTGTGTTGACACATAATTGATCAGACTAGGGTCCTTCTCAGGTTACCAAAAAAAGGTATTGAATTAGTCTAGAGAGCTTGTATTTTCATCTTCCTTTCAGGGAAGAAGTCTCACTCAAAGCGTAACCAAGACAAGGAAAATAGGGAAGGGTAAGAAGAATACTTAGACAAACCCATATGATCTCAGGATCTTTGTTATTCATGTGCAAGATAGATTAAACAAAAACTGTCTGAACATTCCTAACTCAGATTAAATAAAACAAAGTTGTGTTTCATATGTAAAGAAGCTATATCCAATTAAACAGATATGACATAAATACAATACAAAGCAACATTCAATATAATCTGAAGCTAAACAGACACAATAATTTCAAAATTTGGGTTTCTCTTTGTATTAACATCAAATGGATCTTCTGAATTACATGTTTCTACTAAGTTACAGACACATCTCGGTCATGCCAAAGATTAACAATAAAACTCTACTACCAAGAAGAAAGGTTAACCTGACCCTTTCTCTTCCAACAATACAAAAGGACATGACTCTGTTATAGCCTTGGTCTGGTTCCCATACCCGGGCTCTAGAACTTTATCTAATATTTTCCCAAATTTTACAATAACACAAAACTATCTGAATTACATCTCCATCTGAACAACCATCCGAAGATCAACAACAACAACAAAAACAACAACAACCTTTTTAAATCATATTCAAAACGTATATATAATCCAATTAGGATCTTCGGGTTTGAGAGTTCAAATTATTTCTTGTTCTTGTTTTGTTGTAACTTCTTTCTCCATGCTGGTGTTGTGTTGTCTTTCCAACCATTTTCAGTTTCTTTCTTTGTTCTTCTATCCATGTCCTCTGTGACTTTTGCAACTTCTGTTTGACCAAAATTGGGACTGTAGCATTCCTTGCACAAATTATGACAACAAAAATGAAGGGCTCAACAGGCTCTGACCTCAATCCTTGACTCGTCCTCGAGTCAAGTCCTTAGTTCTTTCGTGGTATCTGGACTTTCTTGTTGCTTTCCTTTGTCTTTTATCTCTGGTTTTCTCCCAGCTTTTTCTCGAGTTATTTCCTTCTCCACTTTTTCAAATGAAGGGCCCAACTCCGAGTCCAATTCCAAGGCTCACTTCCTTACTACTTGGAAATTAACGACTTTGTCTTGCCACTTCCTAGCAAGGAGTGAAGGTTCAACCACGAATTGTTGAGTCACATCTGTAATGCATCCCTTAGGCTTGGATGAGACTAGAGAGTTCCACTCTAAGTCCGATGTAGCATCTACCTGATGCATATGTAGATAGACTTTATGAATGACAAGTCGAAAATACCATAGTTCTTTCTTAGCTACTGATTATGTTTCAAATAAATCATTTATCTCGTTATCTTTTTGTTGGATCTGGTCAAATTTTTCTTGCTGCTCCAATGGATCTGTTAGTGTCAGAAGTCACTCCTAGATTGTAGCAGGAGCAGAGCCCAACACCCATCAGTTTATGTCACGATTTTTCATGTGAATCAGTCAATCATGAACTCCCTTGGTATGAGATGAAAACTATATGGGGAAGAAAACTATTTTTCATTAAACAAGAAATCTTACATACATATGCATAACTAGAGAACTAGAGTGTCTATTAAAACTTTACAATCAGGAGCTTCGCTCTACCATCGATCCTTTGAAAAATATCAAAACTAAGTATATATACTCCTAAACATTTGACCAATGGAGGCCTCCTAGACTTTCAGGATGAGGCGTCTCTTCAATCAAATCTGACTTGCACTCCTCTGTCATATGCCACCTTAATTCTGCATGGCTCACGCCAGGGGGTAGCTGAGCCCTTAAATGCTAAATTAGCGTGCGTAGAATTCCCTGGGGAGTCGAGGAATCGGCATGGATTCTGTGGGAAAAAACCAGTACAGAGGACCACCTTGGGCGGACTTCCTGCTGAGACCTCCATACCTTGCAATTAATGAGTGAGGCGAGGTTTCAACCACCCCCTCTTTTCTTCATTCGTTCCAAGCAGGTATCAGGATTGAGATCAAGTCAAACCGACATATGGAGAACATGGTGCCCCCCTTCAGAAACTCAACTCGACACTTTTGGCCACCTTTGTACAGCCTTTTCTACTCCCTCAAGTGACCACGGGCCGTGACCCTACGCTTATCCTCAAAGGCACTTTCGGTGCTTTGGGGTTCGGGGCTTCGAGATATGAAGCCCTTACCCTTAGAACTCTCGAATGCCGACATGCCAATGTGATTGGATCTTGCACCACACGTCCCTAGATCAGATGACTGAAATGACGTCAGCATTTTGGGACCCATCTCATCACATGGTGCGCGCTAGCACCTTTTTCCCATGCCTATTCCTTTGTGACTGGGAGCTATGACCGTGGGCTCAGCTCCAAAGGTGCCTTAGGCATTTCCCCGATCAACAATTTCAGCTGCGGTGAATGGGAGGTCCCTTGTCTCCCAAAATGTTGATCCTTGAAATGTCGACTGGCTGCCACCTATCCCAACTGGATTGGACGACCCAGATTTGTCTTGAAATATGGGTGCTATCTCTTGCACTAAATCTCGGGCAACTTGGTAGCCCCGAAAACCTGATGACCGTCGATCTGCTCTATTGATGGATCTCGGCTGCTGACGACATAACTTCACATGCTCGCTTGGTTTGTATCTTGAAATGAGATTTTTTTGTGTTACGCTTGGGCGCTTCTCGTGCAACCTGCAGACCCAAATACTCTTGTTCCCAAGACAAGAATGGTTGTTAACAGGATCCATGGTGGTGGAAACTTCCTCGTTGAGCATTGGATCATTATGCACAAGTCCTCCAGAGTTTGGTTGTGCCATGAAATAATAACCATCTAGTAACTACTCAAAAAATCCTTGTGCATTTTGCAATTCTCTTGTGCAGGGATGCTCTTGCATTATTTCCTTCAAGAAAGACTCTTTCCATTTTCTCTTGAAGTTTCTAGGGTTGTTATTCTTCTTCTTATTGAATCTCCCGCAATTGTGATTCAAGGTTCTCTGTGCGAATGGCCAGCTCCGACCATGCTACCTGGAGTAGCTCAATTTGCTACACACACTCATATGCTGCACTGGATTCAAGTAGTTGGGGTGATGTCCTTCGGATTATTAGTCAGGATTTTGAAATCTTTTCCTGGAACTTTTCCATTTTCTTCTCTGCCTAGATCTTTGCATACTCCTCATGTGTGTGATGTGCTTGCATAAAGAGTACTTCCTCTTTACAAAACTATGCTTCCTATTCGGCCTGTTGGAGACTCTGCTCCAATTGATCAATTAAGGCTCTGATCATCCCTATTTGCTACGATGATGGCCATTTAGCAAGGTCACCAGAAGAAGTAGTGGCCTCCCTAGGTACTCAGACCTGTAGTGGAAGTCCACTGGTCGTTGAGTGTTCTGACAGTGTCTCCACCTCTTCCTCCCCTGTAGATGGACCTTGTGGCTCTGTAATATACCAGATATAAAAAGTATGTAGAACAAAAATAAAATGTTAGAAATGGAAGAATAACAACAATATAACTAGAACAATCACCACAATAGCACTGAAATGATATAAGAATAACAACAGAAATAACACTTTGATTATGAAAGCAATGTTCATGGGCCTCTTTGAGGGGGAAACCTCCAGTTGAGCAGAGCTCCATTACAATAATATCCAATCTAGGGTTCTCATACCCTCGACTCCTATTTATACTAAGTATGTCTATCAAAAGAAACATCTAGAGGAAGATCCTTCTAGAAGCAGAAGCTTCTATTAGGTCTTCTTACATTTGGCTTATTCTATTTTATTGCAAGGCCTTATTAATATTGACCTTTATTACATCCGAATATATTGTTCTACCTATGTGCGGGTTAGGACCCTAACATGTCCTCCCCCTTAAAAACAACCTTGTCCTCAAGGCTCGAGATGTGGAAATTGTTGCAGAATGGTAGTTGGTTCCCAAGTGGCATCTGTTGGAGCTGTATCTTTCCAATGGACTAACACTTCCTTGATGGTTCTCTGATGCAAGTGACACTCACGCTGGTCCAAAACTTCTTGTTGTTGTAGCCAAATGGATCCTTCTTCGGCTAATTCTGGAAGGTTGGTTTGAATTTGGCACTTAGTTCCAATCACCTTCTTTAAGCATGAAACATGAAAAAAAGGATGTAGCTTTGAATGACTGGTCAAAGCTAATTGATAGGCTACTTGTCCCACACGCTTGAGAATGGTATAAGGACTACAAAATTTGGGCACTAGCTTCTGAAAATGCTCGACCTTGAGGGAATTTTTCTTGTAAGGTTGCAGTCAAAGAAGCACCTGATCCCCTTTTGCAAATTAACATTCAGAGTGACCTTGATCTTCTTGTTTCTTCATGTGATTTTGTGCCATGACCAAATTCTCTTTGAGGGTATGGAGAATAGCCTCTCAAGCTATAAGTGTTTGGTCAACCTCCTGGACCTTCGAGACACCAGGTAAGTATGAGAGAAATGAAGGTGGCTTATGTCCATATATTGCTTCAAAAGGAGTCATGGGTGTAGTTGTATGGTATGAAGTGTTGTACCACCATTCAGCTAGGGGTAACCATTGAGCCCACTGATTTTGGTTTTCTGAGGAAAAAAACCTTAAATATGTTTCCAAACACTTGTTGACAACTTTTGTTTGACCATCAGTCTGGGTATCATAAGATGAGATGAGATGCAATTGGGTGCTTTGTAGCTTGAATAGTTCTTGCCAAAAATTTCTCGTGAAAGTTGGGTCACGATTAGAAATAATAGAGTGCAACATGCCATGAAGCTTGAAGACCTGATCCATGAAAATTTGAGCCACCGTGGATGTTGTAAACAGGTTTTGAAGAGCGTATAAATGAGCATACTTGGAAAGGCGATCAAGAACCACCATGATGACTAATTTATTTCCCAATTTGGGTAAGCTGGTAATAAAATCCATAGAGATATCCTTCCAAATAGCAAGTGGATTCGGGAGCAGTTGTAGTGTGCCCAGAGATTTGACTGTTTCTCCCTTGTTGCATTGACACACATGACATTCAACGACAAAATTACGAATGTCATGTTTCATACCATCCCAAAAAAAGGAACGTTTGACCCTGTCATAGGTTTTGGTGAACCCTGAGTGCCCCGCTATGGGTGTAGCATGAAGCTCAGAAAGTACCGTGGATTTAAGCTTTGATTGTTTACTTAAATACAAACAACCTTTTTATTGAAGCTCATCATGGAGCCAAGAGTACCCTAGGGAAGTTGGAGCATTGGACTGCAATTGTTGGATCAGATGCAAACTGTTGAGATCTTGTAGCCATTCCTGGTGAATGCCTTGGAGCCAATATGGTACAGTGAAGGAAAGAGAAAAAAGGGATCCTTCATCTTCATATTTTCGGGAAAGTGCATCTGCAACCACATTGTCTTTGCCTTTCTTGTAAATGATCTCATAATCATATCCAAAGAGCTTATTCACCCATTTTTGTTTCTTCGGGGAGGAAATGCATTGTTCCAGAAAATGCTTGAGGATTTTATGGTCTCTCTTAATTTGGAAATGTTGCCCCAATATATAAGGGCGCCATAGATCAACGACATGTAGAATAGCCAACATTTCCTTTTCATAGATGGTTTTGCCCAGATTTATTTTAGATAGTTGCTTGTTGGTAAATGCCAAAGGTTGACCCTCTTGCATAAGGACAACACCAATTCCTTTCCCTGAGGCATCACATTCCAACACAAAGGTCTTTGTGAAATAAAGAAGGGTCGGGACTGGAGTGGTGTACATGGCCATCTTCAAGGTGTGAAAAGCTTGAGTAGCGGTTGGAGTCCAAGTGAAAGAGTTCTTTTTTAGGAGAGCAGTGAGAGGTGCATAAATCTTTCCATAATTCTTAACAAACTTGCAATAATACCTTGTTAAGCCTAGAAATCCATGCAATCTCTTGAGAGTCTTTGGGTGAGGATAGTCTTGCATAGCTTCAATCTTTTTAGGATCCACCCTGACACCATCCTTGCCAACTAGATGACCTAAGTATTCTACTTCTGAGGTGCCAAAATCACATTTAGACTGTTTCAGGAAAAGTTGGTGTTGAGAGAGTAGATGGATAACTCAATCCACATGAGCAAAATGGTATTTTCAGGCTTGTCTATAGATGAGGATATCATCAAAGAAAACTAAGACAAAATGGCGGAGAAAAGGACGGAAGACATGATTCATGAGGCTTTGGAAGGTGGAGGGGGCATTACACAAGCCAAAGGGCATGACCAAAAACTCATAGTGGCCCTGATGAGTTATAAATGAAGTCTTGGGAATGTATGCCTCTTTCATACATATCTAGTGGTAGCCTGAACGAAGATCAATTTTAGTAAAGAATTGGGCACCACTCAATTCATCCAGGAGGTCATCAATGACAGGAATGGGAAATTTGTCTTTAATGGTAAGTTTGTTGAGGGCACGAAAGTCAGGAGACATTTTCCATGAACCTTCTTTCTTCAAGACCATGACCACAGGAGAAGAGTAGGGGCTCGTACTAGGGCGGATAACACCTGCATTAAGGAGTTCCTTGACCATTTTCTCAATTTCAATTTTTTGGGAAAAGGGGTGACGATACGAATGGATATTGGGAGGAAGGCTTCCAAGTATAAGGGGAATGGAATGATCATGAACACCATGGGAATGAGAATCCTTGGGGAGTGGAAAAGACCAATTGATGTTTAGAAAGGATGGCTTGGAGGTCTTGCGGCACCGAGGGTGTCTATGTTGCTTGTATGGCATGGAGTTGGGTGATAACAACAGAATGACCTTTTCTTAGCATCTTTTCCATGCGATGGGAACTAATGATCTTAGGTGAACCAATAGTGATGCCTTGGAAATTATATTGGTGGCCCTCTTGGTCGAATTGCATGGTTAAGTCCTTAAAATCCATGAGAATGGGACCCAAAGTCCTTAGCCAGTCTACACCCAACACAATGTCACAACCTCCGATGTCGATAGCAAACATATGGGATTTCAGGTGGTAGTCACCAATTTGGAGATGCACATTTTCACAACGCCCTCCACATTTCATTGAACCACCATTGTCAATCATGATTTGGAAATTATTGATGGCATGGATGTAGCAATGAGTTTCTTTGGCAATGCAGCGATGAATAAAATTATGGGTGCTACCACTATCAACCAGAATGGTGACCTTCCGATGCTTGATGTAACTGATTAGCTTGAGGGTTTGGGGAGAGGAGAAGACAGTGAGAGCATTGAGGGAAATGACTGGTTCTACTTTGGGAGGGTTTGAGGGAGGGGTTATGTCAGTGAAATTAGGTGACTCAGACACAAGGGGAGTCTCTACATCCTCTTCCGAAATATCCTCGGAGATGGCCATAAATTTTTTTTGTTCCTTACACTTGTGGCTCGAGAAATATTTGTCATCACAATTATAACAAAGGACTTTGAGTTGTCGTTCGTCCATTTCAGCCCTGGTCAATTTTTGGATTTTTAGTGGAGCAGAGAGAGTAGTAGGATTTAATGGTTTAGGGAGAGGGATAAAGGAGGGTATTCGGTTTTGAGAAGATACAACGTGTTGTGCTTCTTTATCTCTTTTATTATCCTCCACCCAACTCTGAGACCGAGCCATGAGGACATGGGCTCGAATCTCATCCTTGAGGCCACTGATAAAACACTCTCGAAAAAAGGAATTAGGCATGCCCTCTGTCCAAAAAGCTAGGCGCTTAAAGGTAGCTATAAAGTCTTCCACTGTTCCTAATTGTTTCAACTTTTTCAAATGGCCCAAATGGTTGGTTTTAGTGTCAAAGCATTTATAAAGCTTTGCCACAAAGTGTGTCCAAGCAATATACCCTTGACGGGAAATTTTTCTCCATTGCCACCATTGCCAATGTTCTTGATTTAGATGGAGAACACCATACCGGAGTTTGGCCAAGTCATCTTTAATGTCGTATAAAGAGAAATAATGTTCCATTTGGTTTACCCAACCATTGGGATCTGAGCCCTCAAATTTAGTCACATCCACCCGCGGAAGGCATAGGTCACATTGAAAGTGATGGTTCTGAAAGTTATGGGAATGAGAGGAATGTTCACCATCAGTATGTGGAGGTAAGTTAGAGGAAGGGTTATCTGTAGGGATATGAAGCTTGGTGCAGAGTGACGAAAAGACATATTCAAGATGGTTGGTCAAGTCTTGTCTGATTTCCTCCATTGAGGACTGCATGATTGTATTGATGGTGAAAACATTGGCACTAAGGTGATTCACTTCTTGTTGGGTATCGATGATACTAGATTGCAAGGTATTGAAGTGAGCTTCCAAGTCTTGGCTACAGGTATGGTCCATGAGAATGAGAGAACCAAAAAGGGGCGGGTGGGGTCAAAATTTTTGATGAAAAATGATATGTATGAATGTGATATGGGTGAAGAGATGAAGCCAATGGAATAGGTATCAAATAATGGTGAAAAAAATTCCATACTGAAGAATACTGCAGTGATGAAATGCTCAAATTCTTAACCAGGAAGAACTGTGTAGTGATTTGGCAACCCAAACACAGTTGCACAGCAATAGATCTTGTCTGTTTTAATTTTTTTATGTTTCTATCCCCAAGGGTTTGGTATTCAAGGGTTCTACAGACAAGGGTTTTCCTTGTTCTATATCTCTCTGATATGCGTGTGGGGCCCAATAGTATTACTCGACCCTATATCTCAAGGCACTAACTAAGGAGGATAGATTGTACCCTTATCCGTACTACTCGACTACCCATGTACTAGAGATTATCTTCTTGAGTGTTGTTCTCGCTGACACTATAGTAGTCAGGCGGTCGATCAGTTTATCTAAAGAGGGATTCAAGTAATAAAGGGGTACCAACATGGGTTACAAGGGTGGCCAACAAATGTGTGCTTAAATACCACTTGTATTTCCTGCATGTATGAATCCCTCAACCGCGGGTTTATGCATGTAACAACAGATCTCTATGGCTTAAAGATGTCAAAATACGTCTCTACCCTGAAAAAAAATTAATCCACACATTCTGCCAAGGAAAGTTCTTTGATACCACTTATAATATACCAGATATAAAAAGTATGCAGAACATAAATAAAATGATAGAAATGGCAGAATAACAACAATATAACCAGAACAATCACCACAATAGCACTGAAATGATATAAGAATAACAATAGAAATAACACTTTGATTTTGAAATCAATGTTCACGGGCCTCGTCGAGGGGGAAACCTCCAGTTGAGTAGAGCTCTATTACAATAATATTCAAGATAGGGTTCTCATACCCTCGACTCCTATTAATAATAAATATGTCTATCAAAACAAGCATCTAGAGGAAGATCCTTCCAGAAGCAAAATCTTCTATGAGGTCTTATTACATTCGACTTATTCTATTTTATTGCAAGGCCTTATTAATATTGACCTTTATTACATCTGAATATATTGTTCTACTTATGTGTGGGTTATGACCCTAACAGGATCTTGCACAAGTCTCATTCTTACCATCGATGGAAGGAATGGGAGAATCTCTATTTTCACCAAGCAGAGATGCACCATCTCTGTGCACTGTTGTGGGTTCTGCAGTACTAGCTCCAGTTTCTCTTGCAATGAAGTTGCACTCTATCATGACATCATTTTAGGTTCCTTCTGAACCTCTAGTACTTCTGCCTCTTTTTGGACCATAGTTTCTGTGGTTTTACTTCTTTGTATGGCACTCTCAACATTGACTATTGAGAGAGGGAACTGAGTGCTTGGGGCTTGCATTATTGGAACAATTTGGGTCTCCGTTGAAGGTGGATTTTCCTGAATGGGTACAAATGGAAAAATCGACTAGCTCGAGACTTCAGGGGTCAGACTAGTGAGTTATGGTACATACTCAGGTAGGTTAGGGGGATCCAACTGCATGGGATTAGTTCAGTGATTTGGGGTTGGATTTTCATCTCTTGTAGTGGTGATTGGGGTTGTGGGGGTGATGGGGGTTGTGGGGGTGATGGGGGTTGTTCGGTGAAGATGGTGATGGATGCAGTGGTATCTGGTTCGGGGTCATCCTAGATGTCAATGATTTTTCGAGCCCCTCGAGTGGCTACTCGAGTATGAGTTATGGTTGATGAGATTGGCTAAGGATTTATGATCTTCACCGGGGAGAGTCTTGTCCTGGGTTTCTTGACCAAAGGGTCTCCAATGAAATCAATGTTAAGGATGTCATTAAAATATTTACCTGTCTGCATAGCGTGCTCCAGAAGTTATGGGAACATGGGAAATGTCCACTTCTTCCATTCCATGGGTTGTGTCTCCTCTTCCTCCTCCTCCTCGTCCATATTTATTTTTCTCCTTTGGGCTTGAGCTCGGTCCTACCCCTTCTTCCTGTCCCTTTTTCTTCAGGAGATTCGCTGGTAGAAGGTAGTGCATCCCTGACTTGCACGGGCTACATTTCACTCCTAGCCATGAAATTACTTCCTTTTCAAAAGCCTCCTCATCTAGGTAGAACAAAAACATCCCAGAGTGAAAGTCTTCATATTTGACATGCCTGGGCAAAACAAAAGTATGGTAGCGAGTCAGCCTGAATGCAATATTCCTCGTGTTCAGGTTGAGAAAATCTTGTGGTACACACAACCTCTAATTTGTGTCTAGTAGGAGTTTGTACCATGTCAACAACTCTACGTTGTTAAATGTTATGTTCTCTGATTCCAACCTTGAGTGCCAAGGATCAAACATATTTGATAATCGACCTTTATTTGTTGCTGATAGCGATCTTCCTGAGGGTGGCTTCCACTTAAGCATGGAGAATGTAATGAGATGGTACCCATAGGTGAAGGTGTCATCTTTCTCCTAATATTACTCACATTCTACCAGGAGTTCTTCCAGTAGGTAGCTACACCAATTAAATACCTCTCCATTGGCATAAAAATCCGCCACTGATAGGGTGTCCAACATGCACTCACCCTTGTAATAGGACCTCATTACCTTGCTATAAATCACATAGCAAGTTGTTCTGACCATATCTGGTAAAATGGGTTCAATCTTGGTTGTGTTCCCCCTCTCTCAGTATGAAATCTTTCATATAGGTTGGGTTCTCCCTTTTTCTTCCCATGCTTATTGGGGCCTTGGAACCCTTTTCATACATCTTCGATTTCGATGGATAGGCCCATGAGTTGATGGATATCCTCTACATGAATGGGACACCATCTGTCGATCCATAAGATCCTGTCATGTACTTGGCTGATGAGGAACTTGGTACACTGCACAACCTCACCAGTAGTGTCAAAAATTGGCAAGGCGTAGAGATTCATAATGTTGAAGTTGAAGAAGTTGATAAAATCTCTCTTTTGCACAACCTACATCCCTCCCATATTGTATGGAGAAACATTCCATAACATGTCAATGTTTATCTGTGGGAATAATACCTAGTATGTCAGGTCGAGGTCGAGGAGCTTCACTTGCTCGACCTTTCTTTTGAGGTCATCTACGACCTCAACCCAGGGATCACATGAATCATTTTGAACTGCTTCTTCAGAGACTGAACTCTGACTTCTTGTAGCTCTCGACATCACTTCTTTGGACTGCTAATAGACTTAGATTGACTATACTGGGCTTTAGGGTCACAATTAAGAGAAGTTTTCAGGCTCTATGACTATTTAGAAATCTCAACCACAAAATAACAAACAATAATTCTTGTGTTGAGTTCACGCATCCTTATACTCAGTCTAGCTAGAAAAATTTGTCATTAATCCTAAGGCCACTCATGTTTAATCCTATAGACACAACCTGGATATGAGTTGTTTGATAGGATTGGTTAATGTGGTAAATCTATCGATTGATTATGGAATTTACTGAACAAGTGGACAGGGACGTGGCCGACCTCAGGCCTTATCATTTGAATGGTTGAGAAACCTGGTGTGAATACTGAGGGCATGTTCACATATCAAAACTTTATGGTTTAACAAAGTTCAGGTGGGTTACTGTAGCGGTCATAAAGGCTATGACTTAACAGGGTGTGTGTGGCACATGGACTAATATTCAGATCAGATTCTCTCTTCCTCCGACCACAATGGGGTCCCCATCATATTTAATGCCTCCATTAATGTAGTCATGGAATTTCTGATTCTATGTTGTTGAGTTATCAGTTCTGCACCAAAGTAATGCTTAGACTGAAAAAACAAAATATATGTCATGGCACAACGATGCACACTTTGAATTTATTAACTGAATTTAAAAAAAATTATAAATTGAAATCTAACTACTATACATGCTCATTTGGACTAGAGCAACAATCCCTTAGCTCATTCCTAAGAAATATAGGGTTTCAGGCATGCACCATTCACCCGTTCTGGTCGAAGTATACCATCCAGTTGTGCTAGTCTTATTGCACCAGAGTGTCATATCTCTACAACTATAAATGGTCCCAACCAATGCATGCACAACTTGCCTGGATGTTTCTGGTATCGAGTGTCATAAAGTAGGACCTTATCTCCTTGTGAAAATGTTTTGACCTTAATATGCTTATCATGTCAGGCCTTCTTCCTAGATTTCTCAACTAATTGATGAAAGTCTGCTAAAAACCTAGTCTCATTGTTCGTGCTCGAATCGTCGCCGGGTGAGCAAGAATGGGAGCACTAGCATGCCCTGTTGGGCTCAGCAAGGCAAAACAGGTTTGCTGTGAATCAAAATGGGTTAACAGAGAATAAAAAACCAAACGGGATAAAATCTAACTAAGAACTGAAAAACAAACAACATCATAACATTAAACAAAACTTCAAACGTGAGACAGGGGAGTTCCCAGTGGTTTCAAGGC
>CBVK0100807328.1:0-15718 GCA_900067695.1 Picea abies
CTCTTCCGATCTCACCTTGGGTAACGACCTTGAGGAGTGCAAAATTGATCTTTTCCCTATCAGAAAAATTGTGGACCGAAAAATATCCTTCAAGCAAATTCAACCATTTATCTATAGCATCTGCATATACCAGTCCTTCAAATAATAGAATATCAAATTTACTTATACCTTGAAGGGGGTTGCATGGCCGCTTGATGAATATGCTTCTCCTTGAAGGGGGTTGCATGGCCGCTTGATGAATATGCTTCTCCTGTGGGTAGTCGTCGAAGGATCTGCATGAAGTTGTCCATCATTTCGTTCCTTTGTCGCGCGAGGGCTTCCTCAAGCAACATTTTGATAGGATCTCATGCTCCATCGTATTTCTTTTCATCCCCCATGCATTTTTGTCATGCTCGACGTGATCGATCTGGTAATGGATCGATTGGTTTGAGTCCCAACTTCTTGTACCCAGATCTTGTTGAGGACATGCACGAAGAAAAATAAATGAAGAGCGGACCTCTTTGATACCACTGATGTGGATTTAGGAGCGGAATGAACTGATTAACATACTAAATACAATAAACACGGAGATATGGAGAATAACATAAATATCCAGTGAACAATATCTTCTATTAAATAATGAAATAGGCTGAAACTGTAAAACTGTAGAACTGAAAACCTTGCTCGAATGGTGGTAGCTATCTTTGAGAAGAGATGTGGCTGCTACACGCATCCGTCTAACCAGAATGGATTACAATGAGGCTCCATAGGCCTATTTGATATTACTCATGAATTTCAAAACCCTAGACATCCAAAAAACTAACCCTAGAAGGTGAAACGCCAAAATTCATGTGGGCCCTATAGGTAAGTTGTTGTAATTTGGTACCTCAGCTTCCTAAGGTCATAAATTTTTCATATGACCTTCGTTTTAGGCGCGTGATAGCCTGTTGGAAAGGTATTTCAAAGAGATACACATTTTGTCGTCAAACTCTGACTCTATCTACAATTTGATTGTGGCAATACAAAAAAAAAAAACTTTTAGGGCACCAAAACGGCCCCGAAAGTACAACAAGATGTGTTGACATGAAAACATACAAAATAAGCCAGTTGAATTAGGCGAGAGGCCACCCGTATCCATCTAGAGGATTTGTGGGGCTTCAGACAACCCCAGAAGTGTAGAACCCACAATTACAAAGCAGTACAAAAGAACGTGTTCAACAAAGATGGACACGAGGAGCCAATTGGAATAGGTGGGTGGCCACCAATATCCACCTGGATCATTCATCCTCCTGAATGTGTTTAGGATTTTTTTGAAGCACACTTCTCAGTCTAGGTAGGGACAATGGACTTGTATTATGGAATTCTTGACCTATTTGTTGTGGAGTTATAGTTTTGGAAGGAGAGTGGACATGGTCCTTGTTGACAATTAAAAAATGCCAACGAACTTTTGCCCACAAAGTGTTGCTAAAGCCTACTATTATAAAAGTTAAATAATACTAGTAGGTGGGACCCCCTTGTAGATTGGAGATCATGTCTTGTGCCTATTTGATGTCATGTTATTATTCGACACTGCTTACACGGTGGTGATATATTGTTTTTATTCCTTATGGATTGGGCTTATGAAGTATTGGTTCTTTATGTTACTATGACCTATGTCATCTTTACGGTCACTGCAATCTGTTATTGGATCTATTGCGAAGAGACATGCACATTAAAATTGTTAGCAATAACATAGACAAGGAATTGGAAAGAAATGAAAATAAATATAACAAATGCAAATGGAAAAATTTAAACTATGCTATATACTATACTACATGCATCGGTTTTAAATGGGGTATTGTTATCCTAGCTATTAAGTTAATGGCTATGCGATTTTATTTGAGTTATATAGCATATATGCATGGTGATTATGCCATGGTACAGGTTGATGTTGATCGCTCTATTGGTGATAATTCTATACATGGTTTATTGGATCATATAGTTGATAGGCAATATGGTCAAGTTGGAATGGAAGGAATGATGCGGGTGGCATGTTTGACAAGTAATAGATGCAATTTTCAATGCATGGTTTAAATGAATTGTTGGTAGATAATGGTTGGTGTGTACTATTGAATTTAATTTATTGTGGGTGGAGGCAACGTGCATTTACTGCATGTCACCCTTACTCCTTTTGTTAGTCGCCACCCTAGTCAGGATCTTGTTTGACCTTGTTGTTGTGGTTATGCTCTGATTTCTTAGCAGAGAGGAACTGCTCGGCCAACTCACGTTTTAAGGTGTTCAATTATAGGTATGTCTTTTTTTTGGGCATTCATGAGTATGCTCTAGTTATGAAATGATTATTGGCTCGAGTGTATTGGTTTGTGCTTTCCTGAAGTGTTGCAACTGTGCAAAAATTGTGAATAAAGCGTTGATGGTTCTTTATGCAATAATTTTGAATTCATATTGGTCATCCTAGGCATTAGCAGCCATAGGGGATTTTTGTGATCTTTGTTGGTTTAGTTGGATGGTTTTTGTTGGTCTTGGTTGGATGGTTGTCCTCACGTGCTCGCATCACTATATCCAGTCTCTGGATTTTATGATTTTTAATGGTTGAAGACACTGTGCTATGTTCACTTGGGCATTGGTTGATTTCACAAATAAGGGTTGTGCAGTGAATTTTCTGTTCTTACTCGTCCCTGTCTTCACCTGAGTGATGTGGTTGTTTGATTGAGAGCCACGAGGGTTATAGCCTGTGTGTGTTAAATATCTTTACTGGTCGAGTTGAAATCTCGATCCTCTGTTATAGACCTCTTGTCGAGAGATTTGTTACCTATCCATGAATAATTCGTGGTTATCTCTATGTATGCACCATTTCTCTCGGAGGTTTTCACCATTAGAATAAACCGGCTCTAGCTTTCCCTTTGTTAGTCACAGAGTTTAAACACGATTTTGTTGCATTTCGATTATTTTTTTTATGAAGAAAGGCATGTTGTTGGTACCTCATTAGCTTTGATGGATAGCCCAACATTTTGAGTCACATTTAAATTGGGCCTGTACAGCGACAAAATTACACTTGCATAATTGAATTATTTTGTGCATATCATGTGTTTGAATGGTGGTTGATGTCTACCTGTTTAAATGATGAGTCAAGGTTTTACAATTAAATATGGGTTATTGGTTTGATTGCCCTAATGTATGCTTTAAGAATACCATGTAGTTTAAATGACAAGCCCGATTGCAGTGACAGTATAACTTCATTGCAATTTTGAAACACAACTTTGGGTGTATTTGATGATTGAAGAAATGTGTGGGCATTGGTTGGTTTTGATGATCAACAGAGCATAAATGGTTATTATTTCACATTTGAGAATTGTTATAAATAAAAGGAACAGAACTCCCCTTACAGATTTTTGTGGAATGCATACAGTCTTATTGATGGCACTGTGTTAGACACTTGACTTTGAACAGTAAACTAGCTGATACATAGTGATTGTTATTGGGTCACAACGATCATTTGGTTGGTGCATCTCCTTTTAACAGAATGGATATATGGTTTATTTGATTAATTTTGTGAATAGTACCCGCTCTCATTCCCCACCATTATTTTATTTTTTTGTTAATTACAATCCCATCACCTTCTCACATTCATTTTTCATTCCTTGTTCTAAAAATTGATTATAGTCAAGGAAGTTTTGTGTGAAAGCAGTTTTACGTAGCAGTGTCTTGGTGAATTACATGATGTTTTCTTTGATTTGCAGTTGATTGTTGTTGTCTTTGAGCAGTAATCATATGTTTCCCCATCATAATATCATGTTTCTCTCAATACAAACCCATCACATATCCCAGGACCTTTTATTCACCCCCATGCTCATTGATTAACAGTAAAACAATTTGTATGGATTGGATTGCATGATTCTGATACATCGTTGAGCCAAATATATTTCATATTTTTAAGAGTTGTCACGTATGGTTATTTGAAAGACTATTTTCAAATCAATCATGCATGCAGGGATGAGCTATTCAAATAAAAGGCTGAAAATAGAGGCCTATTACGCCTTTGTCAAAGAGAAGGCCACTACCCCTCCTTCCACATATTTAGATAATTCTAGTAAATCCGTGTCCTCCCACTTGCATTGGAAGGACGATTGTTCTCATATTATCAACAACATGAGGCTTAAGGATCCCACATAGCCTAAGGTAGGTGCAAAAGGACTAAAAGATGATAGCATCAACAAGGTAAATATATCCTCACAAACTGAGAAATATGGATTTTAAGTTTTGTTTATTATTGTTGATGACAGTTGACTTCACATTTTTTGTATGGCATGCTTTTGGATATGTTGGTAATATTTTTTGGAAATAATTGCAAAAGATAAATTTCCAAATGTTAATATGATGATGGGAGTCACAAGGAGGTGTGTTTTTTCTTAATTGACTAATATGTTATGATTGTTAAGAACAAATGGGAGTCACAAGGGGTCCCACCTACTAGTTATTATTTAATTATAACCCTTATTATGATTATTATTTTTCCCCCTAACTAAAAGTTAGTTGAGTCTTTTAATTAACTTAACTAATGAGTTGGTTCAACTACTTCAACCAATTCTAATTTACTAAAAGGAAAGAGGAAAAGGAGGAACAAAGGAGATAGAAGCAAAAGCATACTAAGGTTTTCTCTTTGAGTTTATTTTGAGATAGTTCAGTTTTCATTCATTCATATATTCATTACAAGACTAATTCTCTTTTATGATAGCAGGGTCTTATTGTAGACAGCAATATTCAAGGATGAATCACATCATTCAGACACTTGTTTTTCAGAGGTGTTGATCTATCTTTGATAGTCTGTGTAGACTTGTCTGTTTGTGAATTAGTTTTCATGACTGACAAAGGATATTGTGTAGATTTTAGTGGACAACAATCTGTGGCAAGCTGATCCAGCTTTTAGAGTTCAATTTTGGTTTTCTGTCAGAGGTCATTTTGTATGTTCCATCGGGGATGTCTAAGTTTGACTTTGGTCCAAGATTTATGTATGAGATTTTGTAAATAAAATGACTATGTGGTGAATTGGAATGAAATAAAGGATTGCTTTATGTCTTATCTGTCTTGATTGTCATATTGGTATATTTACTTATGTCTTTACATTTATTTTAGCAACTGTTGTATTTAGAAAATTACATAAAAAGTAAATTTCCAACAAGCTTTTTATGTTGATAAAAGACTAGCCTAAGCACTTGTAATTAACACTTGTCAGATAGGATGTTATTTTTTTTGGCTATAAACATAGGGTGACATTCCCATCTAGTTTTCTTTAGCCAAGAAGAATCTAAAAATGCTTGAGTAAGATCATTTCATATATTTTCCTCAACAGTCTTGGGTAGTTTCTAGAATGTGAGACTATCGAACAAGAGGTTGCACCACAAGAAATTCTTCACCAGGAGGATGTGCACCAATTTCCTCTCTAATTTCATCCATAGTATAATTATCTCCAAGCAAACCCATCATCGTATGGTCATCCACCACAACTTGTCTTGATGAAACATTCATTGGAGGTTCACTAGAGGTTTGAAATAGATTGGACTCTATTGAAATCCTACACTTTTCTTGCAGTGATGGAGGAGAAACAAAAATGGTGTCTATTGTGCTAGAATTTGGATTGTCTTTTGCAAAAATCCTATGTTTTTCCATACTTAACCTTTCATTTTCTCTCCCTTCAATGACCTTTTCAATGGGTTGTTTTTTCCTCGAATACTTTCTTTCTTGGTTATGTTTTTTCCCCATGTTTAAAAGGATTTCCAACAAGAAAAAGAAAAATAAAATCCTTCCAATTACACAAAAAGACAAAAATTGTCTTCTAATTACACAACAAGGCAAAAATTGTCTTCCAATTACAAAAAAAAAGACAAAAAATTCCTTCCAATTACACAACAAAACAAAAATTTCCTTCCAATTACATAGAAAGACAAAAATTTCCTTCCAATTACACAAAAAGACAAAAACTGCCTTCCAATTACAAAAAAAATTGTCTTCCATTTACACAACAAGACAAAAACGTGTTTTCCAATTACACTAAAAACATAATAAGTGTGTGTTGTTGTCGTTTGAATGAAATGGGTGTCAAGTAATTTTCAAATGTGATACCTAATTTTGGAGAGAAATAGGTTTTGCATTGTTCTCTCTTCAATTTCTAACTCACAACAATGCACATGCATTCCTCAAAAGAGTGTGTGCACACTCTAGAATGCATGTGCGCTTTAGCCCCTACGATTTTGTGAGTAACATTCCAAACAATCATAAATGGCACATGTAACTTTAGGGATAGAGAAGGTAGGGAGGGTCCTAGGGGAAACTAAGGTATGGGGGGCTAGTATTGAAGGTGGTTTGATGACTACGATGGTGACTAGGGAACTAGGATGAAAGTGCAACGGGTGTGGAACCCCAAGGAAGAGATATGGGCATAGAAATCTTAAGGCACAAGTGTAGAGGGGGTTAGTGTTGATATTATGGTAGTTGCGGGAGGTATTTACCTCCACATGTAAACCTAACGAGAATAGAATATTCCGGGAAGAAAGAAGAAACCCTAAGGAGTTGGCTAATAACCCTAGAAGACAAGTCGACTCAAGAGGATAATTGGTATTAGGTTATTATCCTACAAGAGAAGAAGTCAACCAGAAGAAATATTATATACTAAGTAAATAGACACACAGAATGAGAAGTCGACCCAGGAAGTTAGCCAAAATTAGTATAAATACAGGAGGCCAGTCTTCATTCTGGCAGGCATTCTCAGAATTGTAGAGCAACACTTGTGTGCACTGTAGTTGCCCAGTTTGTGCGCAAGTTTGGAGGAGAGTTGTCGTTGCAGCTGCTACAACTAGCCGATTTTTGTTTTGGCTTGGAATATCTCTTGGTTATGGTTTGGACTATCTGATCAGCTCTTGTTTGGTGTGTTATCCTTGGAGAAAGGTGTGCTACCCTTTGTTTGGCTATCTAGCCTAGGTTTTTCTTCTAGAATGATTATTTTCAAGGTTAAGGTGCTCGGAGGGTGGCTTCGGCCTATGGTTGGGTGAAAATAGTGATATTGTCGATGGTAAAATGAGCACATCCATTATATTCTAACAGGTTATGGGCCCACACCTCCTTCATTCAATCTAACCATTGGAAGGAAGCATAGCCATAAGGATATTAAGCTCGTTGAAGAACTGCTGCTAGGGTTTCTAGCAGGAGCAGTCACCAAAGCACTACAACTTATAGGGTTACTAGCATGTGCAGTTGCAAAAGCCCTAATCCTCTCGTTGAGGCACCTTGAGTGAAGGGATTGACCTAATTTATGGATAGACCATTGATCCCTATCCTAGCACATCTCCTGGTACTCTCAGCAAGCCAATACGTCAAGTTTGAGTTTTTGGTCAAATCTAGGGTTGACCAAGTCAAAGAATCCATGACCTACTCCATGAAGTCAGAAAACAAGTTAGATGGAGCTTCTAAATTTAGAGCATGGAAGACAAGGATTGACCTCATCGTTTCCAAGAATAAAGTGTTGGATATTGTGAAAGGAAAGATCGTGAAACCAGAGTTTGAAGAAGGAAAAGAGAAAGAACCGTAGAACGTTGCAGTTATGGAAAATTTCAAAGATGGTGACATCAATTCCATGAGTACCATAGTGGACTCTATAAAAAACCACTTGATACCCTACATCTCCCATATTGACTCATCAAATAATATGTGTGATGCCCTAACAAACCTCTTCTCAATCAGAAACATTGGACAAGTAGTGAGTCTGAAGAATGATCTTTATGACATGAAGATGAATGATGATGATAGCATAACATCATACTTTGTGAGAATATCCCAGTTAAGAGTTCAACTACAAGCTATTGAAGAGATCATTTTAGAGAAGGAATTGGTAAACATAGTACTCAATGATCTTCCCAAGACATGGGATGAATTTTCCGCAAGCATGAACACAAGGAAGGAGTATCCTACATTTGAAGAACTTTGGACTTGATGTGCTCAAGAAGAATCAAGGATCAGTGCAAAAGAGAAACCCCAAAAGAAGTACGATGATCAAGCCTTTACAACAAGATTCTAGAATTTTAGGAACAAAAGGAATTTTGGTTCAAGGAAGAAGCCAAATCAAGAGAAAGACATGTCAGAAATACAATGCTTCAACTGTCGAAGGTATAGTCACTATAGGAATCATTGTCCCGAGCTAAAGAAAAGGAAGGGGACACACGAAGCATCAGTTTCCGAAGAAAAGGAACCTACAAAAAAGACCAAGCAGGATAAAATGGACTTCTTCTTCTAAGAAAAGGTAACAATACTCTTCCTAGTTCTTGTACATACCATGTCTTCTGTACATATCTTGCATATCTACTTCTTACAAGATAATATGTTCAAAGAGAAACTATACCTATGGAAGAAAAAAAAAAGGATTGCTATCATTATGACTACAAGTCATACAATACAAATGAAAGGGTGAAGTACATCAAACAATTCATGTGGAATTTATTACATAAGTAACAACTGCAAGATAAGCTGAAATCAGAATCAATATTGAAGTAAAAGAGAAGAAGTAAAAGACAGGAAGAAGTCAACAATCAAGAAGAAATTGGAGAAAGACTTATGATACCTTGCAAAAGGAAATAAGGATGCAGACAGAAGCATGGATTATGGAGGGAGTTGATTATATACTTCCAAAATAAAAACATGCACTCATACATGAACAAAGGATTAGGAGGGAGCTAAACCTATGATCCATTGAAGATGGTGTAGTATATATCCATGGTAGCATCCATGAAAAGAAGTATGTGTTCAGTTCGACCTTAAAAGAAGTCTTCTTTGAAGAGAAGCCTTAAATTATCCCTGATTGTCCATCCACATCCATGATCCTATGATGAAAGGAAGAAGTGGAATCTTTAGGGCATGGAATCTATAAGAAACTCCATGGACCCAAGAGCTAAAGAAAAACAGGAGGAAGAACATGAATATTCCAAGAAAGAAAGAGAAGCCAGAACAACCAGTCATTGTATTGAGAATCACAAGATTACCAGCCTGATATGAACTCACTAAAAGCAATAAAGCAAAGGAACTAAAAGTTGCGATGAAGAATAGTGTATATGAATGCAAACATTTCAAGATCCAGAACTAGAGGTTCTCCCAGATGGAGGGAGAAGACTATGATGATTATTTGTTCCAGTAAACCAAACATACCTCTACATAAGTCATTATATCATCCGCAATATCCATGGGTTGGAGTTTTACATCAGATAAAGGCAAAGACTGTTCTCCATAGCAATTGAATAAAGAGAATATGAAGAGCAACCTCAAAGCTTTGAGGTATACCAGAAAGAGACCCTTTTATGCAGATGGAAGAAGACAATTTGGTGGAGAATATCCAATGCACAGTAGAAGTGTGGTGAAGAATTTCTATAATAAATATATTGTATCAGAATGGTTACTCAGAAGCTTGGGATGATGGATCACTAATCCATGAAAAACTCCCATGATGGACAAAGAAGTATCACTTGGATATGTTCCATTTTGATCCTTGCCACAATGTTGTGAGCTAGCAGGAACCAAAGAGGAATCCAACAATGATATACTTTATTGATCAGAGCTATATGAAGCCTTCTGAGAAAACTAGTGTTCTAGACCAAAGTACATTTGAGATCAAGCATTACAATCTCTGTGATGAAGTCCAGAAAGGAGAAAGTGGTTCTCCAATATATATCTCCACAGATGAGCAGATAAGCATACATTTTAGTAAATCTTTTGTCAAAGATGAAAGAGTTTTCGTACTCAAGCTGGAGCTTATGGAGATGACTTCCTTATTGAAAAAGGAAGAAATGAATCCCAGGTTGGGAGGGAGAACTGATGTGTTATTGATTGATGGAAAGTCATTTTTCAGTTCGGACAAAATGGTCCAACATGAGTAGTTCCTTTCCAGTTCGGAAAGTGGTTTGAGATTTCTAATGGACAGTCATTTTCTAGTTCATAAAATGGTCCAGATCGAATGGTCATTTTTGTAATGAAAATGGTTTGATGGATTGTTGATGTACCATAGACAGTGATTTCCCATTATGATTAACATGGGGAATGGTCTAGGGAAGTCTCTCTTCTTGAGGGTTACTCAAGAAGACTGACTCGCCTCGCCAGACAATGATTTTCCATTGTGGTTAACATGGGGAATGGTTTGTTTTGGAGGTTGGTGCAGGACATTCATTTCCTTAGGAAATGGTTCGGACAATCATTCCTTAGGGAAGATTCATTCTCTCTAGGTTTCACTTTGTTTAGTTTTGGAGGAATGGCCCAGGGTGGGGAATGGTCCAGGTTCAGAAATCAGGGATAGAAATTCCTTAGGGAAGACTCATTCTCTCCCGGTTACACTTTGTCTAGTGTCGGAGGAATGGCCCAAGGTGGACAATGGTCCAGGCTCAGAAATCAGGACAATTATTCTTCCTTGCTTGAGAAGAATAGTCCAGATAGCTCATCATTAATGTTTGACCTTATAAAGGAAGATGTTCTTCCAAGATATCATAGATGTGAGTGGAAGAATGGCCTAGATGATTCAGTTTATATCATAACATTGTTTCTGTGCAGGTTGATATCAAATGATTGTTATGGAGACTTTATGTCTCTAGACAGTAGATGTATGATATTGTGGTGGATGTGTTCCACTGATTGTGACTATACGTCATTGATCAAGTATCTGTGTGCTACTTGGTGTGGTATTGTACCACTGGAATATAGTTGTGTACTACTATGGATAGACACAATTGTGTTCTATTGAATGATATTGTTATGATTACCTTGAAGACTATCAGCAGTGTTGGAAATGACTATCATCTAGATGGATGATCAAAGGACAGATATTTCCAAGATGGAAAATGGTTCAGGACATTTATTTTTCTAGGACATATGTCCATATTAGAAGAATGGATCGTGTGTCACTCTGTGGTGTGAGTGACTTATCCAACATCATGTCTAAATTACTCAGATAGAGTATGGTTTCGAGAGATGATGCAGTTGATGACACTGATGACGATGACAGTGCTCATGATCTAGTCATGAGATAGTCTATACAACTATGTTGATGCTACCGATTGAATGGTATGTCTGTGCTCAAGACCATTACCTGTAATACCTCCCTAGATAGGAGGGAGTGTTGATATTGTGGTAGCTACGGGAGGTATTTACCTCCTTGTGTAAGCCTAATGAGAATAGAATATTTCGAGAATCAAGAAGAAACCCTAATGAGTTGGCTAATAACCCTAGAAGACAAGTTGACTCAAGAGGATAATTGGTATTAGGTTATTAGCCTACAAGAGAAGAAGTCGGCCCGAAGAAATAATATATACTAAGTAAATAGACACCCATAATGAGAAGTCATCCCAGGCAGTTAGCCAGAATTAGTATAAATATAGGAGGCCAATCTTCATTTTGGCAGGCATTCTCAAAATTACAGAGCAGCACTTGTGTGCACTGCAGTTGCCCAGTTTGTGCGCAAATTTGGAGGAGAGTTGTCGTTGCAGCTGCTGCAGCTAGAAGATTTTGGTTTTGGCTTGGACTATCTCTTGGTTATGGTTTGGACTATATGATAATCTCTTGTTTGGTGTGCTATACTTGGAGAAAGGTGTGCTACCCTTTGTTTGGCTATCTAGCCTAGGGTTTTCTTTCGGAATGATTATTTGTCAAGGTTAAGGTGCTCAGAGGGTGGCTTCGGCATATGGTTGGGTGACAATAGTGATATTGTCGATGGTAAAATGAGCACATACATTATATTCTAACAGTTAGGGGTTGGGTAGAGGTGGTTTCCTAGGGGTATATGGGTTTAGGGTCCAAGTGAAGGCAAGGGCATAGACACAGAGGGGGCTAGTTTTTAAGCAGAGGTAGGGACCTATTGGAGAAGAGGGGTAGGGGTAGAGGTTAGGAGCTAGTGGCATGGGGGAAGGGACTCATGGGAAGGGGTGTAGGGCCTAGGGGTGGAGGGGGCCAGGGGCAGAGGATTGGGCCCAATGGCTAAGGATCCTAAGGGGAAAAGGTAAAAATTTCATGTGTGGAGGATCTCAGGGTTGACAGATGATTTACGCCCAGGGAAAAAGTGTGAGTTATTGGGCCTTAGGGGAACGTGATCTAGGGCCAAATGGGTGTAATGGGAAAGAGGCCCAAAAGTAAATGGGTCTAGGTGTTGAGTATAGGTGGGGGACCAAGTATAAATGGAGCTAGAGTCCAAGAGATGGGTTCCAAGGGACTAGTGTTGGGGACTAGTTAGGAGGTGAGGACCCAAGGGAAGAGGGGTATGTAGTGAGCGTGGTGGTGTAATGACCCCCATCTAAACTGAGAATCACTACTACGTGGAAAAAACATAAAAACAAAAAAAAAAATTCTATCTAAATTCCATGTAGCTTACCAACTATGAATTACACAGAGATTTAACCATTATCTGATATCATAATTAAATGCATATTCAACATGCTAAAAATGACATGAATTCATTTTAAATAACTCGGCATAACAACATATAAATCGTTCTTAAACACAGAGTTAATACACAACAATTAAACTCATAATTTAACACATTAAATAGATAAAACATTTATCTTTTAAATCAATTGTGCAACCAACTGATCGGGATGGACATTCCACCTAACCATAGACTTTTTGTTCCAAATATCAATATAAACTCACCCCCAAGCTAGGGATAACAATACACAAAAGAGAGTGGTCTCTCACATTCCATTCACAGCTTAGAAAATCCCACAACCCGTTGGTATTCTCCTACAAATATCCGTATTTTCCACCAGCTCTCTTCCTCTCGACCTGCCCAACCCAAGGAATGTACCCCTTCACTTCTATCAGTGCATCGAGTGTCCCATTCATTTATCAGGATTTCTCTAGCATAGGTAACCATGAATATCACTACTAGGAAACTCAAGGGAGACCAGTGCTAAGAAAACTACCAAGGAAAACAACGACAATCGCGTGTTGTTATAATGCAACCCACACACATGTTCACTCTACGAGACTGAAAACCTGGAACTTTAGTATTCTACTCCAAATACTCTCTAGAATTCTCCCTCCATGGTTTCTCCAACTCCAAGATCTTCTTCCCTTCTCTCTACTTGTTTTTCCTACCAAACATTCATTGTCTAAAACTGTTATACATATCCATATGAATTTCCTCTCAATTGCCTTACTTGATTGAATTACACACTTACTCAAGCTAATTTTACTCAGCCCCCATGCTCCCAATAAATATGAGAAATGACTTATCACACCCACCCTCTTACATGCATTCAATGATTTGCTTTGGGGACACTCAATCAGAAATTAGAAGGTTCATATACCAATAGTAATTTTAGGATTTGGGTTGAATTAATAGACATGGGTAATTCCCCCTTGGAACCCTATTATACATTCTCTTAGAACCTCCCCTCTATTGTGGATTAATCATCCCCCATCTCCATTCAGGTTCCCCAATAGCCAGCATCCCATTTTCTTATTAAAATTTAGAAATACAATTCACATATACATCACTTTGTCATGGCCACACATTATATCTACATTAAGAATTAATTCAAGTGGGAATTACAGTGGGGACACTAAATTCCTCATCCCCTACAATTCTGTGTCATCCTCGATGCGAATGATATTGATATACATGCACAAATTTACATAATAATAGTAAGAAATAAAAATAAATAAATAAATAAATAAATATGCAATTTTACAACTCCAGCAACAGTGCCAACCAAAATGTTGTGTTCCTCTCAACCCATTGAACCAAGGAATTTACCCCCTTCACTTCTCTCAGTCCATCAGGTTGTACCAATCTTTTATCAAGGCCCCCAGTGTAGGTTGGCTAGGACTATGAGATGTGGTTCTAGAACTCTAGCTACTCAAAATGGAGTCTTGCATTCTTATATTCTATTTTCTTCAAAATTGACAAAAATTTTCATGTATTCCTCCCACATATTTTCTTCATGCTCCCATGTACCATCTTCAGTATTGTATCAGGTCTATTGAACCTTTACCACCCCTATGGATTTTTTCTTGAGCACTTTGACTTCCCATTCCAGGATGCGTACTAGTTCCACCCTAAAATCTCCTTCGTGTTGCACTTGGATCACAATCTAATCAATTATGTGGTTAGGGTCAGGAACATATTTCTTTAATAATGACACATCAAATTAATTATGCACTCTCATGGATGTACTAAATGTTAGCATGTATGAAATTGGCCCTATATTTTCTAATATTTCAAAAGGTATACAATATCTTGCTGACAACTTTGGGCATCTTCCTAATCTTAGAAACTTCTCTTCACGTTCACTTTTAAAAACACATGTTCACCCACTTTAAAATCTCTAAAAATTTTCTTGTCTACATAAATTTTCTACCTATCCTGGGAAGCCTTTAATTTTTTCTTGATCTCTGTCATTTTCTCTTCTATTTCCTTCAAACATCTATCCCAATAACTACTATGCCTGCTAGATTATCCCAACTCCCTAGTGTGTTACACTTTATGCCATACAATGCTTCAAACAGACTCATTTTTAGTGAGGCTTGATACCGTCCCATTATTATAAGAAAATTCCTCTAAGTGGATGTAATCCTCCCACTTTGATGGTTGGTCCATCACATACATTATGAGAATGTATTCAATTATTCTATTAGTCCTCTCTATTTTCACATCTAACTCTAGGTGATATGTTGTACTGAGATTTAGATTTATACCAAAGCCTTTGAACAAGCCTTTCTAAAAATTGGATGTGAACTTTGGGTTTCTATCTCAGACTATTTCCTTAGGCACTCCATGCAACCTAGCAACTTCTTTCATGTAGATATATGCAATATGTGTTTCCTTGTGTGTAGTATTCACATGAATAAAATGTGTTTCCCTAGTTCATTTATCCACCACCACCATGATGGAATCGTGTTTCTTCATTGTTCTGGGAAGCTTAGTAATAAAATCCATTATGACTACTTCCCACTTCCATTCTGGAATTGGAAATGGTTGTAACAATCCAGATGGATGTCTATGCTTAGTCTTTACCTTCTGGCACTCTAGACACCTGGCTATATAATTATCCATTTCTTTCTTCATTCCTGGCCACAGCCATTCCTCAAACAAAAGATGAGGCTATCCTCAAAGCCCAACAATTTTACCTGATCTATTCCTAGTCATGATATTTATACATAATCATCCCTGATTCCTTCTGCCCTTTCCCATTTAAGTGACAGACTTCTATGGAACCCCATTCAGCGGGTGGTTTTATAAGGTCCATGATCCATGTCAACAACCCATATGGGAACCCATCCCCTTATGGTACCAATCATTATGGTAACCATTATGGTGGATCCAACATGCCTCAAAATGTTGTTATCACTTCATATGCACATAATTCATAGTGATCATGAATTAACTGGAAAAAGTGTTGATTAAGGTTGGTTGTCATTGATGTCAACCCCTGGAGAAAGCCCCATAACAAAACTATCCTATATGGATATTTCTTGTCATTCCCTTTCCTATGGTCTGTGGAACGTCACATAACTCTTCAAGGTTAGAGAGTTATGGCCATGAGAAGTTGGAGAACCTAGGTTTGGGTAATGGACCCAAGTTTGTTTGATGGATAACGGTATAAGTTTTGATATATTTTCAAGTAATACTATTCTATATGGATAGTACATGTCATTCCATTTCTGGTGGTATGTGGAATGTCACATAACTCCTCACGGTTTGAGAGTTATGGCCTTACAAAGT
>CBVK0100807395.1:0-13856 GCA_900067695.1 Picea abies
CGGGTCTTTCTTCAAGGGTTGACATTAATGACAACCAACCTTAATCAACCGTTATAACCTGAATATCCATCCAACATGGATATTCTATGGGAGAAATATGGTCCATATTGGGAAAAGGATAGTTTTATTTTAGAGAGAATTTATTAAGGTTCCTGAAGTCAACACACAAGCGTATCTCTCCACTTTTATATCTAACAGGCACCAGGTTGGCCACCCAATCCGAATACCTCAAGGGAACAATATTTTTGGCATCAAGCATTCATTTCAATTCTTTCTAAATAATATACATTAGAAGGGGGTTGAATTTCCTAATTTGTTGTCTGAATGGATCTGAGCCTACCTTTACAGGGATCTTGTGTTGAATAATGTCACTATCAAAGGTCTTCAAGTCCTTGTAAGACCATGAAAAAATATCATAAAATTGTTTCATGAGGTTGGAATACTTGATTCTTTGTTTCTCTTTCATTTCCTTGGATATTTTGACAACTTTGGGATTTGTAGTTGTCCCAATGTTGCAGTCCACTACTTTGTGTTCTTGATTTTTAATGGAAACTTTCTTGGAGACATCATTGTTTTCAAACAACCTCTCCAGTGGCACTAAACCTCTTGGGATATGGTTTTTCTTAAGTTCCACGATGTCGTGGCCAACCACCTTGTTAATAAAATGAGATGTTTGTTGATTTTTTGTTTCATCTCCCTCATTTTTCTTATCAATGGAGATATTTGAGAACTCTTCGATGGTTTGGAGGAATATTGTGAGCTCCAAGTCATCATTGAAGACCCGCCAATGCTTGACATTATCTGGTATGGTTTTCCTATGTATAACCTCCACATCAGACATGACATTTGGACCAATGGGAGGTTTAAAAGCATTGGAAGCCAAGGATAAAGAATATTCCCTATCAGTATCCTCTATAGGAACAAAGGAAATATTAAATGACATAAATACATTGTCCACCAAGTCCCATACCTCATTTTTGTACTGTTTCATCCTTTGTTGCTTGGATTGATAAATTCCTTTGACTTGGTTGACAATCAACTCAGAATCCCTGGACATGCTAATATGTCAATAGCCATGTCTTTAGAATCCCTCAATTCGAGCACCAAGGCCTCATGTTCTACTATGTTGTTAGATGTTTAAAATTCCAACTTATATGAGAATGTAATCACCTCCTTTGAAGGAGAAATGAGGACTATACTAGCCCTAGATACCTCCTTTGAAGATGATCCATAAAAATATATCTTCCATACCTCATTCCCTTGATCTGTCGATGGTTTATTTCTATATTTGTTGACTGATATTTCTGGTTCATCATCATCTATACGAAAAATAGATGACCTGATTTCATATTCAACAACATAAATCAGATGGTTTCTTGCATTTTCATGATCACTGACAATATATGTCAGTCTTACCTCCCTGTGTTCCCCTCCAAAGATAGGAATGGTTGCATATGTGAGATCCATATGAAGGGATCCTCCAACTTTGTTGGACCATGTCCTGGACAAAAGAATACCAAACTTGGGGGAAATGTCAATTACCACAATATCCATTACTAAACTTTTCATAGGTAGTTGAGACAAAGAAACCAATAGATTTTTAATTAGTACCAAGAATTTTACCTTTTTAGAATCAACTGAGTAACGATCTTGGAAGGGTTTGGTGATCTATATCCCTAGCTCCTCCATTACAACTTAAGGCATGACATTATGGAATGCCCTTAAATCCATCAAAAAATTGTGCAAGTTTTTGTCATGAACATTCAAGGATACATAAAATGGTGGAGAAGCATCAGACCCATCTTCAATGTATGGGCCCACAGTAATGGAAGGGTTTTCATATTGTACATTGATTACATTGGATTCCATGACAACGACAGGTGGTTTTAATACCTTCATAACAAAGTTCTTGAATGGCTCATTTTAAATCAATTCAGTCAAAGGTATAAGGATATTTATTTTTCTCAACTCGTGTTCAATTATGAAAGGGAATGGCTTTGTGTTAGCTTCTTTTACTTCAGGGGAAACATGCTTAGATCGGAGGGGATGATCAACCTTGTTTGTTGTCCCTTTTCTTATGCCTTGTTTGGGAGGAAGATTTGATTTTTTATTGTGAGTAGGGGAAGTTTCCTTGAAATCCCCTGTCCTAGGCGTTAAATAATAACTTTTGGGGTTGACCCTGAAAAATTTCATCCTCCTTCACATCATCCTCGAACTGGCTTAAAAACTATGATATTTCATAATCTTTCTATCTTAGGTGACTGGTATAAAGATAGTTTTCATTGAACAATACACCAAAATTGTCTACAACATCACTCTCCACATCCATTTATTCAATTTCATTGTTCTGGAAATGAGGTACACCTCTTTCCTCCTCAACATTTATCCTCTCTCTCTGCATGACTCGGGGAACATTATTTGGCCTTCTAAATTGGTTTGTGTTTGTGTTTCCAACATCCTGATATGGCCTATTTGGTTGTTTGGTTTCCCATTTTAGTTTGGCTATCTATGATGTTAAAGCTTTCAAGGTTTTGTCCATATCTTCCAGTTTTGGATCAATTTTTTTTGGGTTGGAAGAAGAAGGAAACTCTTCCCTCTGTTTCTTTTTATCCCTATCTGATTTATTCTTTATTTTCTCAAATGTTAGAATATTGGATTCAACTTCAATAGCTTCCTCTTTCATGGACAACAAGATAGTGGACCTTCTCTCCCTCAATAGAAGAGAGAATTATGCATAAAAGGCATTTTCAAATGTGATCTTGTTTGAGGCTTCATTTGTCTTGATCTCATCAGGGATCTTGTTATACATTTTATTGAACCTCTTTGTGAAATATGATACATACTCCCTGCTCTTCCTTCTTAAATCCCCACACTCAGTTATGTAATACAAATAGTCTCTCCTATATCCCCATTGTTTTAGAAAAGCTTCATCCAATGCCTCAATTCCTCTAATAGAAGCAGGGGTTAAGCCAAAGAACCACTTCCTTACCTCCCCATCCAGACTTTGCACAAACAACCTCATCCATACATGTTCATGTTCAATGTTGAAGTTGTCTAGAAAACTATAAAATTCCATCAAATGTTCCTCAAAAGTTACTTCCCCCTCACTAATGTACCTTGGAAGATACTTCTTGTAATCACCCGTTGGGAAGGGCATTTGAGTTTTGGGGTAACACCAAAGGTTCATACCTGACTATAATAATGGCATCTATCCTATTGACAACCATGATTGGGATAATTGGATTATGAGGTTGAGGGGAGTTGTGGGTGTGGTTGATGGAGGAGATAATGAAGTAGAGTTTGAGCCAGGGGATGTCTAAGGACTAATGAAAAGAGGATTTAGAAAAATAATAACCTCATGATGCTTATGGTTGTGGAGAGAGGAAAATTTTTCAGTAGTGGCCTTGCCTTTGGATGGCAAGGGGTATCTCTGAGAAATGGTAGTCTTCCTTAATTGTCTCTTTGAATCAGGGTTGGTTGTGTTACCATTACCAACAATGTTGATTTTTGGAGTTTTAGCAGGCTCAGGATTTGATTTCCTGGCTCCTTTCATGGGAGACAGAATTCCTTAATAGGGTTTCATTTAGTGGAGTCGCCAGGTGAAAAATTGTAGTCACCTTTTTTATTGATATTTCTTCACCATCAAAGATCAGATCTGATCATTTTCATTCTCCCATAAAAATATATTTCATTACTCCATTCCCAAACAACGACGCTAGAATATGTTGTACTAAATTCTGCACCTAACTGCCAAACGAAAGAACTATGCCACCTCAAATTTGAAATGGTTGTTTTTTTATAAGTTTGTTTAATTGGTAAGCTAGAGGATAGGTTTTCAGAGATGAGAATCTGGTTGGACTAGCCAAACTATATGAAGGTAGGTTGTCCTTAGTTAATGGTATGGATATTAATGGACAATTGGAGATATGAAAGACAAACACATGAGACAACAACTAGCAATGCAATGAATTGTTGTTGTGTGAGAATAAAGACTTAAAATAATATATTAAGAATTAGACAAATGTCTAGATACAATTCATCCAAAATGTTTTCAAATAATTGTTATTTTCACTAAAACAATAGTTGGAAGAATAAGGAAATGTACATTGCACACATCACAAAATTTGCATCCAAGACAAGGTTAAAACACATATAGATTTTAGTAAGGAAACACAATTGTCATCAACATATATTCATCAGGTACAGAAATTTAAAATCATATAAGCAGGTCCAACCTTTTTTATACTCCCTATGTTTCACCAAAAACTCAACCTTTCAACAATACCAAAACTATTTGTTTACCAATCTTCCAGAGGATTTCGACCCTCTTCAAAACTGAATCCTAAATTCAACATGACAACTAAATAAGTGGAATAACATTCCTTCACTACAACATAGATACAACTCCTTAACTTGAGTGCATTTAATGGAAATATCAACCATGACACTCTTTAACTTATTCTCAACAAAAATGTGGATCACACAAAAATGATCACTTATTGTGTTATGACACTAATATCTAGAACTTAGAATAACTAGACATATATAAGTGAAAAATACTTCTACTGTCTAAATTGGAGTGGGAAAACCCTTAACAAAACTAATTTGAAAGATGGTAGTGAATGGAACTATGCCTTGATATCCATGTGTAATTTCAATTGGAGTCTAACTGGTAGATAACTTGATGTGTTGGAAGCTTCCTCAAACTCTTCCTCCTTATCGATAGTTGTCCACCTCAGATTATATCCTTCAATAAAAATCATGTCTTCTGATGTTTTCTTTCCAATTTCTGATACTTTTTCTGCAACTTGGAATGTTTCTTCTCCAATTCATGATTTTGTTGCTGCAAAGTTTGAATTTGTAGCTCCAATGTTCGAACTTGGTGATTGTCCCTTACAATTTCTTCAATTTATTATTTTGGTTTGATGAGGATCTGGTTCTTTCCTTTATCGTTCAATCTCTAATCTTCATCCATGATGGATTTTTTGTGATCAACCAACATTATTCTTCTCTTGGACCTCATTTCATACCTATGTGTTATTTCAGGTCCTCCTATATGTGCTTTCTTCATATTTTCCTGCATTTCTGATATGATGGATTTAATTTTTGGTTTGATGTCCTATATATGTTTCTTGGAGGGTACCTAGATATGTGGGGAGATTCCATCAAAATCCTAGTCAGGATCTGGGCCAAAGTCCCCTGCATCTTGTTGTAATCTTGAATTTGCAAGGTACTATATTTTGACAGCTATAAGTTGCACTCCTGAAGCTTCACCCTTGCAGAATTCCAATTTTCCTTATCTCCTGTCATCCGTATCAGTGTATGGAAAACCATTTATTTCATGTTATAAAACTCAGTGTTTTCATCATCTTCAATCAGAATTGGATGGGGTTCTTTTAATCATGGCTTAAAAAGATCCTTGGAGTCCAGTCTCAATTGGTTTGTAATTTAGGTTTTCCTTCTTGGATTGTTGGGCATCCCAATGCTTTGATTCCCTTTCATTTTCTTGATTTTCCTAGCCTCAAGGGATTACTCTAGGGATAAAATATTCTCTAAATATTCTTGGACTCGATTATTTTTCTTTCATTTTCCCTCTCATTTTGGGTAACTTACCCTTCTTTTTGGTGGGAGTTACATATGTATCTTTATCATTTCTGGGTGCCAAAGGACTCTATGGAATATATTGTTTTTGTTGTTGTATACCATAACACATGTTACCTTTATTTTCCATTTCTTTTACAGTGGAGGACCTCAACTGCATTAGAGGGGTTTCCTCTTTCATGATGATCGTTGACCTGTTTTCACTCGATGGGGTACCTTTAGTTTTGGGAGGCCTTTTCTTATTTGTTGGTTGTTTTTATACCTTCAATGAGCTACCAACTTCGGTAGAAACCTTATCCTTTGTTCCATACTCATCTCCTTTATCATCAATCTATGTATCAAGCTACTTTGCTTGCTCTAGTAAACCCACAGATCGCAGAAAGTAATCCCAAGACATTTAAATTTAGTCCAGTGGGAAGTGAACCAGGATTTTGATCAAACCCTGATGATACAAGATTTTGTGGGAAGACTCAATATGGCCCTGAACCCTTCTGGAAATTTTAGTGAGTATTTTGAGCAAAGAAAAGGACAAATTCAACTCTTTATCACCTCTCAGGTGCATGAGAAAACACATGTGGTAACAATGTATGCTCGTGAATCATCCCTCACCTGTAGTGTATCGTTGAACAACCGTGAGAGGACGCTCACACTCTTATTTATCCACGTGACATGAATCCCCTAGATCCAATAAGGGTTCTGATGCTCTATCACCAAAAACATGTTACAGAGTTCAAGGTCTACCTTGACATTTTTAAACCACCTTTCCCCGTAGTCTGTGAGAGTGCACGCTTCCCCGATAAAATGATTTGTAACATGAATAAAAGTTTCCCCAACCTAGGTTTGAAACCTATCAAATGTATGTGCAAATTTTATGGCCACATATTTTTGGTATCCATCGAAAGAGAAAATGAATTAATACCACTCCGCCTTGATAAACAAGTCTTTGAGTATTGGGACAACACCAAATATATTGAGCCTCTGTGGCTCGAGTCTATTCAGTGACCATCGGTCTCGAGGGGATACCATGTTGCACTGATCACTTGAGCGATGAACTGATTGAACCTTAATTCACTGAGACTGCAGAACATGAGCTAATCATGACCTTAATTTTGATGAAGTTTCACCTAAAACTATAATTCTCTGCAACCTCTTGTGATGATGACAACCGAAGGTGAATTTTGCACGATCCTAACATGACCTTAACATGAGTTATGTGATGATGACAACTGCAGGTGAATTTCGCATGATCCTAACATGAACTTAACACGAGTTATGTGATGATGAACTTTGAAATGAATTTTGTGTAGTAGGGTTTTCATGATCATGCATTCACATGCATGTGCCAACATCACACTTTTTAAATATTTGAATTTATTTATGACGTTAAAAGAGCTAAAACATCACACTTTTACCCTGTTTGCAAGAAGAAGCCTTTTCTTGCAATCAACATTTTTTTTTAACTAAAAATGCCTCGCCAGACTGCTATAATCTTAGTAAAGTATTCCAAGGTGATCACATGTTGTTAACCCAAACCATATGTGCAACAATCTTTCAAGAAATCAATAAAATGGTGCAAAAATAATAGAAGGGAAAAACAATTCAAGTTGACTCATAAATCATGGAGGAGAATTAAAAAAAAAAAAATAGGCTTAAGAGGATGTATAGGTGAATGAAGGGGAAGGGAATGGATTCATACCTAAGTTTCGATAGGTACTATGAATATATGAAGGCATAAAGGTTATTTGATCATGTTTCTAAATATGTTTTATTTTGAAGATATTTCTAGTTTGATGAGTAGATAGTTTTATTTTCTTCTGCTTCGACGATAGATTTCCTTATAGAAGGTGGTGTAGATCACACTAACATTTTTTATTTTGTAGAAAAAATAGGTACTGGAATTTTTGTTGCTACATATTGCATACCATATCACACTCTTGGAGTTGAAAGTCAACAAGTAGAAAATATGCCTAGAGCTAAAAATTAGGCACTAGAAAATATGTCATTAACACCAAATAACAACGCATACCTTAAACCATAAAAACTTTATCAAGGATAAAATTTGAGGAGCGATAAAAGGAAAACATCACCAATTTAATCAAAATATCTCCCTATGATATATCTATTGATCCTAGACAGATAGTGGGCTAGGATTCTATGGTTCTCCCTAGAAGCAAGCAAGTAGATTCATAATTACACCAAGAAATTGTAGAATGGAATATCTTTTCCTGAAGGTCATCCTTAGGAATCCTAGCTTATGAAATCCTTATGTACCATCTCCGGCTCCTACAACCTTCTAACTACACACAAGTGAAAAAAAATTCCTTCCTACTTATTATAGCCTTAATTTCCACCCTATAGGGCCACAAGGGAATCCAACAGAAGATGAAATCCAAGTCACAACTCTAGCTTAATAGTTAGGACACTTTTGAAGGGTTTCACTTGTCATACATGAAAAACAAATGAATTGGCTCTAGTTAGATATAGTGAAACCCGTGACATGCTTTGAAACCTTCTAGATTCATGGAAATTTGAACATGTAAGTGATGTATGAGTTGGTTCTTCATGGAATCATCCTTCTAACTCACATCATTAAAGTATCCATTGGTCTCTAGAATATTCAAAATATCTCCCAAGCCTCTTCCAAGGATATATATATAAAGAAGGGAAATATTGAGCAAGAGAAGGAAGAATCATTTACAATTCTATGATGCCAAAATTCAGAGGACCTTCTCCATCTACATCAGTTGTAGTCAGGTTTCCTAGCTTGGTTGAAGATTTGAGGGGGAGCAAGGATAAAGGGGAAAAAATGAATTCATCTACATAATGAATTAAATGTGTTGATGTAATTCCATTTTTTTGATTAATATATCATTGGTTTTCCCTTATCTTCATTGTTCAATTCAATTTTATAAGATAGATCTGATTTGTTTTATTATAGGTTAGGTTAGATATAAGGTAGATATAGTATTCAAACACTAGGAAGTGAAGTAGAATTTTATTATTTTGTCCTTTGTGTGCATGAAGTAGGTTATAGGAGATGAAATTTCATGACTGCAAAAACCAAGAAATACAGAGGCCAAACTTCAGAAAAAGGTATGTCATTCTCCCATTTCCTTGTGTAATGTTGAATCTCTATGCTTGCTCCTAGGAAATCCGTAAAAGTATAGACTATTGTATATCTAATATAATTAGCTAGATCTTAGGGAGATACTGCTATCCAACTATGTGATTTTCTCCATCATATAACCAACGAATCCATTGGGGAAGGATCTTTGATTCTTCTCTAGTTCATAATCACTTCCTTTTTATGCTTTGCTTTAATTCAATTGTTTTCTTCCCTAATACTTTGTCATAGGTTGGATCCCTTACATTTGATTGGATATGAGTTAGATCTCTCTTTTTGAAAAAAAATTGAAGGTTTCTCTTGTTGCACCATTGTTGACAAGTGATTGGTCGCGTGTTGGAAGTCACTTGACCTATGACACCCCTTGTAAATCGAAAAAATTATAGAATTATTATATTTTTGTTATCATATCTCATTTTTCTGATCCTAGATACCTGTTATTAGTTTGTGCCTATATATATTGTCTCAAATTGAGTCTTTTTTTCACACCTTTCATCTTCAATTTTGGTTTGAAGTGTGATTGTCTGGATTGTTTGGATTGCTTGTGAAATATTCCTTGTTGTCTAGTGATCCATTGAATATTGGGCGGTAAACCCAACATATTTGATCAGATATGGTGGTGTCTTGTATTGATTTTATTTGTTTTTTTTCTTCTCTTGTGATTAGTGCTCATTACAAGATCCAATTTCATAGGTAATTTTTGGGTGAGATCCTTGTAGAGACATTAGAGTTGGTTGTTTAGTATCATTACCATTTTCCTACAGCCCTTGCTTGTTGATTTTTTCATTTTCCATTTGTATATTGTGTTCTTGATTAGATTAGAAACCCTTTGCATCATATTTGGAAAAATAAACAAAAAATATTTTCATTCTTCTGATATTTTGAAGCATTAGGGACAAAGTGCATTGGCGAAGTATTTGTTTTGAGTTCTTGTAATAATTTTGTATCTAATTTGTTTACATTGTTTCTTGGTGTTTGAGATTCCATTCTGAAGTATACAAACAAAAATATATATTTTCCATCCCATAGGTAGAATTCATTGAATTGAACAAATGCTTTAGAAGCATGTTTGCATTTTCTTTGGATGGGTCAAGAGTTAACACCAAAAAAGCTTCATCCATTTTCCCTTTGACATAAACAATAGCGATAAGAAAAGATTCATGATGCTAAAATCAACGAGACTCTATTCTTTGCTAGCGAACCAACATTAGATAGGTTTAGGGCCTTGGAATAGGACTGGGGAGAAATCTTAAGGACCACCAAAATGAAACCTAGAGTCATTAAAGAGTGTAAAACCCATTTTCTCAACCAGTGTCTTGGGAATATCCTCTAACACAGGAGTCTAACATGAGGTTGCATCCAGGAAACTAGGGAGATTTCCCCTTTCTTCTTGTTTTAGCGTTTGTGACTTCACTTCAATTACTATGTATATGGGGATCTTGTTGGTACCACACCTATATATGAGGTAACACCTTTGAAAATTCAAGCATAGTTTCCCTACACTTAAATGTGTTCAAAACTGTGAATGTTCATTTGTCCATTGATTGTGAGGTGGTATTCTTACTGACCATTCCTATTTAGCTTCTGATGGAATTTTCGATGGGACATTCTTGTAGTACCTCAGGCAGACAGTCATTCATGGTATTAGTTCCCCAGGAGGGTGTAAATGTGTTTAACCTATAGAAAATAGATATAGGTAGAAAATATCACACACATTTGTAGAGAGGATTTGAGAGAGAAGAAGTAAGAGAGAAAGAATGGAAGAATTCTCATGAACCAAATTAATAATTGATGATTTTCACATGAAATACATTGTATAACTAAACGAATGCACACTGGAGGAGAAGACAATGTGCCATAGTAGTGGTCTAGATTGACCTGGACACACACCATCAGTTACAAGAGTAAACTTCCACCAAGTCTAGTCTCTCGAGAAATTACGGTAGTGAACTCCCACCTAGTTGAGTTAACTAGTCTACCAGTCTTCAGTTAACTGACTAAAACATAGTGAAGTAAGGAGGAGATAAGGGAATAATTAGTAATGCACTAGTCTGGTGATGATCACAAGGAAAATGTGCATTAGTTGGTGATGATACCAATGTTGCATGGTGATAATACTAATGTAGCATCTAGACTCCACTCAACTTGTCAAACTGAAGTGAACAATGAAGAGAATATTATTTCTAGAGGATTTTTCTTCCTAAAATATAGGAGACTAAATAATGACTAATAAACATAGGAAAAATGTTAGTAAAAATAAATCCTATGTGTGTGTGAAGTAACTCCAACACCCCCCCTAAACATCACTATGGTGAAAATAAAGAATGGGTCCCAAAAACGAGGCCATGTTAGGTACCCAAATACAAAAGATACACTGAAATAAAGTGAGGAAAGAGAGAAAAATTCATGGGAAAACCCCCCCTCAAGGTACAATGTATGTAAAATGAATTATCAACAATTGCTAGGAGACTGTTTCCTTCACTCCAAGACAAATTTGTAGAGAATGGAACTTCTGCTCAGTGAATGTCTTGGTGAAGATGTTTGCATTTTGTTCTGCTGAAGGAAAAAACTCCAGGTTGATGATCCCCTCGTGTACTAAGTCTCGTATGTAGTGCATGTGGATATTGATGTTCTTTGTTCTCCTCCTATGAACTAGATCTCTGCAGAACCTCAGAGTGCTCTGGTTTTCACACCAAATGACGATCGACCGATGAAACTAAATTCCTAACTTAGTGACAAAATGTTGTAGCCACATAGCCTGAATGGTTTTATTAACTACCCCTCTGTACTCAGCCTTGGATGAATATAGAGCATTGGCAGTCTACTTCTTTCTCAACCAACAAATAGTCATGAAACTAAGACTAAGTGAGTAACAAGATGTGGAATTGTGATCAGTGTTATCACCATCCCAGTCAGAATCAATGAACCTGATGAGTTCCAATGTAGATTACGTTGCATAATGAATCCAAAAGGTGATGGTGATCTGTACGTATCAAAGGATACACTTTGCAACCTTCCAATGTAGCTCATGCAGCTCCTGCATGAACCTATAAATTGTGCCAACTACATAGGAAAGGTCTGGTCTAGAGTGTGTGAGATACAAAAATATCCCCAGTAGTTGTATGTACAGTGTGTCTTCAACTAGTGTAGTGTCTCCGCCATCCTCAAGTTTGACACCTGATAGAAAAGGGGTTGGAGCAGACTTGCAGTATGTCATGTGAAATTTATCAAGGAGATCTCGTGCATATTGGGCCTGAGACAGTTTGATTCCTGATGCATCTTGAATGATCTCAAGTCCAAGGAAGAAATGTAGTGGACCCATGTTTTTCATCAAGAAAATGTCATGTAGAATCCTCTTGACTGCAACAATCATTGAATTTGAGCAATCGGTGATAAAAAAAAAATCAACATATAGAACTAAGAGTAGAAGTGAATCAATCATCCTGAGCATGTAAACATTTAGCTCTGATTTACAACTTACAGAGTTCTGTGACAACAAGTAGGATTCCATCTTTTCATACCATGCCCTCGAATCCTTGACGAGGTAAGTCAACAGAACAAACATGAATCCTGCATAAATCCCAAGGGCTTCTCCATATAGATCTCCTAAAAGAGATTGTCATGAAGAAATTCATTCTTCACGTCCATATGATGGACCTCCAATCCTTTGGCTTCCGTAATGGAAATTTCCAAACGTATGTAATCCATATTCTCTAGTGGAGTGAAGGTCTTATCATAGTCAATGCCATGCACCTTCTTAAATCCTTTGGAAACTAGTCTGGATTTATATATGCTAATATGTCCATCCTCTATGCTCTTGTTCCTATAGAACCATCTACACCTGAAAATTTTCCTTCCAGAAGGAATGGGAGCCAGATCCCAAGTCTGATTCTCAAGGAGGGAGTTGAACTCGTCCTACATGGTGAATTCCCAAAAGCGATTTCTAGTAGCCTCGCCATAAGACTGTGGATTTGAAGAATGAACTAAGAAAAAATGACTGGGTGGAAATGGTTTAGTGGTAGTGAGTGCAAGAGGAGGCTCCTAGAACTGGGTGGAAATGGTTTAGTGGTAGTGAGTGCAAGAGGAGGCTCCTAGAAATAATATTGATTCCTCCTAGTATCAGCTGGATCCCCAACAATATCCCCTGCATCCTAAAGAGTAGTTTGAGCCCACTTGGGCCTCAACTTTACCTCTGCATTTGCATATGCATGTAATGACTATGCATCTAACTGTACTGAATCTATATCTAGATCATATGAATCCTCTGAATCGAAACTCTCATCTGAAGAAGATTCAAAATGTGCATGCTCAGCATCTCTGACAAGTGGAATAAAAAAGGTGTTTGCATGTGGTTGTTTAGGTACATGCAAAACACTTTCCTTGAATTGAACACTATGCTCAATGATGAGTCGGTTCGAGGAAAAATCAATAAGTTTGTATCCCTTCACACCATTGGGGTATCCAACAAAGATACATTATGTTCTCTGAGGATCAAGTTACTTCATGTTTTCAGAGGGAATCTAGGCCCATGCACGTGAACCTAAAATACGAAAGTGGGTCACCTCCTGTTTGAGGCCGCTCCAAGCCTTATAGGGGGTCTTATCCTTGAAAGATATATGTGGATATATTTTTTTGATGTAAGTTTCAAAATTAAGTTCTTTGGCCCATAATATATATGGAAGTGACTTTGCATGTAGCATGCAAGATGCCATCTCTTTTAGACATATTTTTTTTCGCTCAACAACTCCATTTTGTTGTGGAGTATAGGGACTTGTGTGTCACAACTGAATCCCTACCTCATGAAAAATATTTTGGATCTCATTGTTTGCACAATATACCACATTGTCAGTTCGAAGGACCTTGATTTTCTTTCCTAACTGTGTCTCAACTAGGGCTTTGAAATATTTGAGGTGTTGAAAGACCTCTAAGTTTTTCATGAGAAATAAAATCCACTTGAAGAGTGAGAAATCATCAAAAAAATGAGCACATACCTTGATTTCCTAATTAAAGAATTTAGAAAAGGTCCCATGAGGTCAATTAGATCAGATCTAAAGGAGAGAAAGCTCTCTGAGTCTTTCCTTTATTGAATTTCTCTTGAGGGTGTTTTCCAAGAACACATCCCTCACAAATT
>CBVK0100807415.1:0-11593 GCA_900067695.1 Picea abies
CAACATGACATATCACTTATGGTGCTCATCCAACTCGTTAATGGATGATAGTGTGATACTGCGTCTTTTCCAAAGATCCTTGACCATAGTTGTTGTCAAATGGTACATCAAATTGAAAGGTGGTTCCTTTAGAATCTTTAACGATCTAGCAATGAAATTTGTAACACATCACCAATTACCCATACGATATGAGATAGGAACTGAGCTCTTGACTTCATTACGTCAAGATAATGCCACACATATTTCTGATCATATACATGAGTGGTGTCAAAGGAGTATGATAATCAAGACAGATATCCCATACAAACTCTTTATGGAGTGGTTCACATAGTTCCTCCTGCCACACATTGCCCAAGATGTAGCTATGGTCGGGGTGGTTACCGAGGAGTAGGCCATTTTGTGTGCCCAACACTTAGACTTGATTTATTCACAGTTGGGCACACTTTATGATATCATTCCAAATGCTCCTAGACCATTGACTAATCCAAGGAAGCCAAACCCAGAACCCCATGTTGATGGTGTGGTTGGTTATGTTTCCCATGCATCTATAAAATAGTTAGTTGACCAAATGGGTCATATGTCGATTACATCACACCTGTCAGCTTCTAGCACTAATGCTCAAATTGTTGCAATCCCCTTTCAAACATCTAATGTGAATTCGGTGCAGTCCACGCAATTAAAGAATCCTCAACAACTCGGGGGCAAGAAGAAACGAAACAATAAAAATAATTCCAACAATGAGAAATGGATTATCTCTACCCAAAACACCCGGGAGGGAGTCACTAAGGAAAAGAGGAAGAGTCAGTTTCCCTGCATGATTTGTGGGGAAGACCACTCTACTCACTAGTTCCCCCGGAAGGATGAGGTCCATAGATTATTGGCACAACAACGGACCCCCCAACAACCTGTTGTACTAACCCATACCTCCCCCTCAACCTCAGAATATGGTTGCCACTAACCTTGCCCCTTCGTAAGGGGGCATGGAAGGTACCCCTCATCACGAGTGATCTTCCTCGAATGTCGATGTCTACATGTGAGACCAAACAATCAATTTGCAAATGCGAGCCAAGAATTACGACATTACCGAGCCTTCTCATGTTGTGTCAGAAGCAACATATTATTCCCAACTTGGTGTCCCTCTTTATATTGAGAATCCATATTTTGACGCACAACTTTCCCCCCTAAAGGGAATTCTTCGATGCACGATGCATAATCCCAACACACAGGCCGCTCACAGCTATAATATTGTGGAAGACTTGGCCTAGGAACCATGTGCCATGCCTGTGCTTGTAGTCGTCCAAAGATGCCCAACGTAACAGAAAGCCTTGCTATCTACCATAGGGGGGGTTGATCCCTCAGAGTCAAACTTGATGACCTTTGATTCATATCAGGTTACTCATAGGCTCTCCCATCAAGTATCCTTTCATATTAAAGTGCAAATGATGGGTAAAAACATCATTCTAACAATCATTGATGAAGGAGCCTCAACTTGCATCATGTTTATTTCTTGTTGGAAGGCCATTAGCTCTCTTAAGATCAACACGTCTGCAACACTATTGAAGGCATCCGATGGACACATGTTCCAACCCCATGGAATAATTAGCGCCTTACCCATTGATTTAGGTGGTAAGACTATCTATGTTGATGTGGAGGTTGTAGACGCACCTCTTGAGTACAATCTATAACTCGAATGTACTTGGTTCTACAAGATGACTGCAATTCTCTCATCGGTCTTTAGAGTCATACGTATCCCTCACCAAGAGAAAATCGTTATGATCGATCAACTCACGTTATGTACCCGAGACCTTGGATCCAATGCAGGATCAAATGTACCCTTTGTCGGTAATACTCAACGATCTTATATGAATGTCGGTGTGGGGATGTTCAAAGATCATGGAAGTCATGGCTTCCATAGAAAAGACAAAGGATGAGGTGTTGTATCAATCATCTTATCATCATTTAAAACAAATGAGAGTTAGCATGATGAGTCTTGACCTGAGACTTGGGGCATTTGCTCGAGCATCCAGTAGACCTCCCAATCTTGACCCTTTTCTGCCTCGGTTTTCTTTTTCATAACTTTCCACATAATTCTCTGCTACCCCTTCCCTCGAAGATTTGTGTTTTGTACTTCCTTCACGTCTTGAGGGATCTCATCAAGGAGCTTTTGTAGCTCACGAAACCACTCATGATGAGTATCTTCAACTGCAGACATTCATTCCTATGTGGCATGGCCCTAGTATGGTAAGCCATATGATGCCAACATTGGCTTATGAGTTCATTGATTATGAAAAAGATCCTTGTCCTGAGCCTCGCAATGGGCTTTACTTTGCGTAAACCATCTGAATGTGTAGTTCCTTTTACATGGGTGTGCAATGTGAGTGCTTTTATCATATGCAAAAAATCCAAAATTATTTTCTTTTTCTTGAGATTTCCCTACGCATTTTGACCCCAAAATCTAGTTTACATGTGTTGATAGGATTACAAGAACTTTTTTTTATGAAATTGAGACATCCATTGAACTTGATGTATGTGTTCCTAAACTGGCATAGAGGGATAGGTTTTTCCTTGCATTTCTCCCCTTGCATTATTAACCATCCATACTGCTAGCACTATGCCTTAGGTTCGAACTTGACCGATTGCGACACTAGCCACTCCTTTTGCAAGTCATGACTGGTTTGATAGTGCCTACCCTTCATGGGCGCCCTAGTTAGCACCCAGATTTCCATTTGGTGTCCATTTTTCATTTTCCTGTAGGCCCAGGAGCCCTCCTTTAGCCCCACCATGAGTTGAAGATTGAGCCTCATTCTTCTCTCTTCATCTATATTCTAGCCACATCCCGTGGGGGTTCCTGAACATTATTATTGTTACTTAGTGGTCGCCTATGCATTTGCTGCTTGCATCATGCCTACTGCCGCTACACTGCTATTTTCCCACATCCTGCTTACCGCTATTTCAGTAGCCTTGACAATCCGCCTCTTGCATTATTTGGCCTCTGTTTTGCATTTCTCTACCCAGGGAGAGAACAACTGCTAAGAGTGGGTCTCATTTTCCAGTATCATTTGCATTTCTCATTGCTTAGTTTGGTTCCATGCGCTTGGAACATAGGAGCATGCTATTAATCCACTCATTCTCTCTTGCCGAGTTTTTCGGGCTCATAAAAGGACACGAAAAATATACTATCGAGTAAACTTTTAACTCTTTTTTGGGTTCGTTAAAACTGAACGAAAAAGACACACTAATCATACTTGCATCATTCTTTCGTGCTCGTTAAACTATGAAGGAGACCGAGCATACTCACATCATTCTTTCGTGCTTGTTAAACCATGAAGGAGACAAAAAATACAAACAAAAAAGAGTGGGGGTTTTTTACCATTGGTCTATCCTCAAAATGGTAGTGTCAATCGAGTCGCCCTTGAACATGGCACCTGTTTGAGTCCTCATCATACAGTTGGGTTTTAGCTTTCTTAGGACCCATCCTAGTAATACAAGTCAAAGATACTCCTCCAACTGGTTATTCTTCCAGTCATCATGGAGAGTGCATAAATGCCTCTTGCGTTATTGCACCATATTCATCCAGCTCTTGTGTCTTGTTGCTGGGTCACCATTGTGTCGTGTTGTCATGGGACACCTAGTAGACAACAAGCGAGGCCCTCACTAGACACTAGTGGCTCAACAAACGAGACACTGCTAAAGGCTCCAAAAGGGCTCGAATCTTGGGCAAAGTGTGTATTTTGGCTTCTACCCTCTCATGGATTCCCTTCTGGCTTGTAGGGTGGAAATTAAGGCTATAACAAATATGAGTTGGAGAAAATTCATCAACCATTTCAAGATTTTTTTTTAATTTGTTGATCATTGTCAAATACCTGCTAATGTTTAACATTATCAAGGATTGAAGGTCTATATCTCATGTCCACTTCATATTTGAGCTTTGGAACATATGGAGGTCTGAATGTACTTGTTACCACTGCTAATGAATCAACTTGTTGATTTTCATGTCTAGGAATAACATGAATATTGAATGCTAAAAATAAATTCTAAATTAAAACCCAAACCAAATTTTTGTAAGTGCTCATTCTTGGATATTTATCTTGATAAATTTGTTTAATTTGTTTGACAATTAGCTCAACATCTCCATAAACTATAAGATTCACAATTTTCATTTTTATTGTAGTTTCTAAACCCATAACTAGAGCTTCATATTCACACACATTATTTGTGGTATCAATTTCAAATTGTAGTCTAAAAGAAAATGAAGTTATTTTCCCATAAGGAGAAATAAAAATAACACCAGCTCCAGAACCCTCCCATAATGAAACACTATCAAAAAACATTTTCCATATTCCATTCTCATAATCAACATTTTTACACAGATAAATATTTACATTTTTTGTACACATTTCCAATTCATTATCTACAGATAATATACAACATCCCATATCTTGATCGATTGAGTATACAATATAATTGTTAGGGTATTTTGGATCACTAATTGTATAAGCAAGTTTAGTTTCCCTGTAAATTCTCTTTGTTTCTCCACCAAAAACTGGGACATCAACACATGTCATGTCCATTTATAATGTACCACCTAATTTACTTCCCCAAGATCTTGATAAAAGTATTCCATAATTTGCAGGAAGGTCTGCTACAACCACATCCATCATAATACATTTTACAGGAATCTGAGATAAATTTACCACCAAGTCCTTCATCATCCCCAACCATTTAACTTTTCTGGCATCAAAGGAGTACAAATCTTGATAAGGTCTAGTGATTTCTAATCCCAGCTTCTCCATGATTGTTTTTGGCATTAGGTTATGAAAGCACCATAATCTAGCATGCAATTATGTAAAAGATGATCATAAATGGTTAAGGTAATATAAAATGGAGCTACCACATCTCCTCTTTCCTCAATGTTAGGTCCAAACACGACAATAGGCCTTTCATCATATAAATTTAAGGTATTAGGTTGTGTTACTGTATTTGAACTATAAATAGTTTTCAAGACTTGCTTACGATAAATATGACTTTTAGGAAGTTCTAATAAGTGAACAAGAATTATGATTTCATTCAATTCATATTCTAAATTGAATGAATTGCTTACCTTCTCAGTTTCCTTATGTTCCGCATCTGTTTTTTTTATTGCACTTGATGATCATATTTTTGTTTCAAAGTTGACACTTCTCTTGCTTTATCTTTATTTTGGATTTTGTCTGATTGACCTTGATTATTTGTTTTGTTTCCATTTTCTCTAGGTCTAATGTCATATTTTTTTATAAAGTTCAACTTGTAGAGCAATTGAGAAAATCCTATATTGAGATGATGACATAAAAGATTTATTTTTATTATCATCCTCAACAAAATGTTGATTGAAACTTATAGATTTCTCATATTTGTCTTGAGTTAACTGCACATAAGAAGTATCAACAAAACTATCAACCATAATCTCATTCTTCAATTTGTTTTTCTCTTTGTAAAACTTGAGGAGGATTAAAGGGCCTTTCAAATTGATTTAAATTTCTATTATCAGGCCTCCTCCTTTCTGTTTCCATTCTAGCCAGTTTATTGGACAAATCTTTAATTATTCTAGATATTTCTTCAAAATTTTCATCTTTATTTCCTTTATTTGATCTAGATAGACCAACATGTTCTTTTGTTTTCTCTTTTCTTGATCTCCATAATCAATTTAAACCCTAGTTTTTCTTGAAGCAATCATATTTGATTCAATCTCAATAGCATCATCTTGCATATCGGTTAAGGTGGCAACTCTCCTTTCCCTATGTAATAAAGCAAAGTCGAGATCAAATGAGCCAACAAAAGTAACTTTTGCAGCTGGTTGAGATGGTTTAACATCTATAGGGATTTTATGATAAAGTTTGTTAAACCTCTTAATGAAATCTGAAACAAATTCATTGTTTTCCTTTCTTAAACTCCCAAACTCGGTCAAATAGTATAAATGATCGTTTTTCTCTCCCCACTGCCTAAGGAAAATATATTCTAATGCATCCCATGAGTCAACGAAATTAGGAGGTAACCCCTTAAACCATGTTCTCACCTCCCCTTCAAAAGTATGGATGAAAATTTTCATATAAACATCCTCATGTTCAAGTTCAATGTTATCAATAAAATGATCACAAGCAACTAAATGCTCTAAGGTTGTTATCTCATATTCCCCATTAAATTGTGGCAACAATTTAAGATAATTATCTGGAAGATTGTTTAAATTAGCTGGAAGATTTAGAGGGCCATACCTAGTAGCTGCTTTATTAAAGACCCTTGGTGGAGGTGGTGGAGTTCGTTGTCATTGTTGAGGGATATTTCGATCCATTAGATGTTCTAGTAATAATTTAGAATTCTCAGGAGTGAGTGGATTGAAAAAGGTTTTAAAAGACTCTTCTTCTTCTTTAGAAGGAACCTCTGGAAGAACTATTTAAGAAGCAATAGGGGAATCCTTAAGAGGAAATAAAATGGCAGATTTTGGAGAAATAATAGGAGAAAGTTTAGGAGAATTCAAAAGGGAAACCTTTGGGGAATTTTCAAGAGAAACTTTTAAAGAAAGTTTTGGACTAGTATAACATTTTTCTTTATTATAAGGAACATGGGATGATTATTTATTAGTAATCAATGAGATTTTTTCTTTTAGCTTTGAATTATCCAAAGAAGAAGGTTTTCCTATAGAAGAATAAGTTTTTCTCAGACGAGGATTTTTCTGAGATAATACTTTTTCTGGACCAAACAATGGTGTAATTTTCTTGGGATTTGGGTTTGCTCTAATGTTTTTCTTTTTAGATGCTAGGATTAAAATTGTGGAGTCGCCACATGAAATATTTTAGTTGACCTTCCTTTTGTTCAACAACAAGGAGTAGGTTTTCCTATCTTTCTAATGAAGGAAAATAATTGTTTTCTTAATTATGTCCCCGACAATGACGACAAAAAAATGTTGTAACCCTTGAAATGTTTATGGCTAGGAAACTATGCCAAGGCATCCATTTTACTCTTGATTGAATTGAATTTTAATTATCTGTTTAAGAACAAAATTTTGTACTATTTTACCTTAGGTTTCAATCAATAAATTTAAATAAAATAAATTTCAGAGCTTGAGGGGCTTGATTTCAACATTCTAGACTATCTTAAATTTAAATGAATGGAAAGAAGAAATATCAAGAGAAGAATTGAAAATATTACAATGTATTCTATTTGAATAAGTATTTATTACTTTCAATAACATAAATTACAGAAAAATGTATCTGATTTTAAAGTAATACTAAATGAACAAAATAAAAATTTCAGAACTATTCACAAGGCATAATAATAAAAACACAAGTCCAATTAATACTTACAGTGAGATTGAAGAAATATGTGAATTTTATGATTCATTTGTAATTGTAGCAGTGGTGGTCGTACTAAGTTGTTACATTTGTATCATCAAATACATATTTGAAAGAAAAGATTGTGAAAAGGAAGATTGCATAAGAATAAACATAACATGAACTAAAATAATGAAATCAAGAATCCATCCAGATCTGAGAAAACATAACCTTTATTTAAAATCTTTGTCTTGTCCTAAGCAAAAGCCAACCCCTTTTACATCGAAGTTTTCTCTTTTATACAAACATGTTTCTAACCAAAATTGGTTATTATGAGCTATATTTAAGCTTCACAATTACAACAATAGATTTGACTTTACAAAAATAACATTGAATACATTCGACCTTGTGATTTACCCAAAAATATCTTCTAACTTTGCCTAAGTCATTTTGATGACTCATTATGTTAACAACTGATTCATTAGAAGTTGCCAATTTTCATTTGATGGGTAATTAAAAGCCATCATCTTTCTATATGCAATATCCAATTCAGTATAGTTTTCATATGAAGGGGAATTCGAGAACAAGTTTTTAATCTGCCACAGTGAATAAAAATCATTTATGAGGATATCCACTATAGTTTGTCCTTTTAAGGCTTTAGTCATTCCTTGAAATTTATCCACATTTTCTATGACTTTGAATAGGTATCTTCTGTAAATTTCAAATGTTAAAAGCTTTCCTTTATCATCCCACACAGTAAGTAATCCTATTTTTACCAAGTTTAAAACTTATTGGTAAATAATTCAATATTTCTTTTAACCATTATGGATTTATTTTGTGCTTGTTGTATCATAATCCTTTTTGTAAAAATCTTATACGTTTCCATTATCATTGTTGTTCTGTCCCTTATTCCTCTATTCTTCAACGCTTCCTTTGAGTTGGAATTGAGAAATTTAATAATTCTTGTAGCCACTTGAGGTCTAGTTCCCAATTCTTGAAACTCTTGTTGTATAGATTTGTTTGCTTCATCAACCAGAGAAACCTCTTCTCCAATTATCTTGAAATAGTCCCACATCTTACTGATCTCAGTGATAATTTAATCCCAAATAAGATGTCTAGATCCTACTAGATATGGATTTCCAATTAATTTATTCTGGAACTGGTCCATTTCTCCCAACATCTTAGCTTTCAGTTTTTGGTACTGCTAAATGATTTTTTCCTTGTCATTTAGCTGCTCTATGAAAACTTTGATCTCATCCTTTTGTGTAGAAACTGATTTCCTGAGTTTCTCAATTTCAACCCCTTTTAAATTAAGTCCTGAGAATGCTTTGGTTAATTCCTTAGATGGATCTGCGAGCTCTGAAGACCATGGAGAAGAAATTCCTTTTTTTAGAGCTTCAATTTTCTTTTCATATAGTTCCATCTAATCTCTCCTCTGTACTATTTACCTCAATAACTAATCTTTTTCTTGTTGCATTACTTGTAACTCTGTTGTTTGAACATGGTCAATTCCAGGTATTTTAAGCTTTTTCTTCAATGCTTGTATTTCAATATCCTTTGTTTTCATGAGTGCTTCTATTGATGCAACATATTTTGGATTTACTCCTAAATTAATTACCCATTGTTCAATGGCTTCCACTCTCATTGGTTTAGTTTTGTTTGCAAGTTTCTCTTGCTTCAACTAATTCTTAATCATCTCATTCATAGTTTGTAACTTCTTCATTCCAAGAGAAGCCATCATAACATCTTTGTTCAAAAATTCTCCAATCTGCATGCACAATTCCATTTTATTAGCATGATGAACAATGTTTAGATCTATGGAGATGTCGATTATCTTATTTTGATCTTTGGGTTCTAATACATCTAAGTTTAGCTACCCCTTTCCATAATCCATAATATACAACATTCTTGTCTGAGATAACCCTTGATCATAGATTTTAGGAAAAATATCTTGCTTGATCTTCACACCCTTTTCCTTGATTGCTATGAACTGATGAAAACGATCTGCTTGTTTTGATTGATCAGTCTCCAATGTTCCTTTTCCATTTTGATTTCCTGAGGTTTGAATACTTGTTAATGATAAAACTTCTACAACCACTACAGGTTCAGTTGTCAGTGGCTCTGACTCATCATGTAATATTTGGTCTTTGTTTTCTTCATGTTCTTTTTCTTCTGCCTCTTAGTTGTTTTTTATTCCTTTATCTCTAACGTTTTTTTAAGTTGATCCCACACCTTTTCTTTTATATGTTTTCTCAAATTGTTGTGGAGTCTTTGTCACTAGTGATTTTGATGACTGATATGGAACTTGTTGTTGAACCTGTAAAATTCTCTGCACATCTTCCCAACTGTCTTGATTGGCCAACAACTCTAGTTGTGGCTTTGGTTGATGCTGATAAGGAGTTGATCCAAACCATGTTGTTCTTGTTGAAATGACAGATGGAGGATCATAGATCCACATTTCACCTTGCTGGAATCCCATCTCATGAAGAAATTTTTCTGCATCATGCAAAGTTGTTTTATTATTCACAATAAAATCCCCACTTCCTTTTTAAATTTAAATCTTACCTTACACTTTTTTGATACAAAATGAATGTAGTCAGAATTCAATCTTTTCCTTATGAATTCTAAAGCAAAGATTCTAGGTGTTAGAAACTTGGGCAAAAGAAAAGGTTAAAATTCAGTACCATAAACACTAATCTTTGTGTGATTTTCAAACNNAAAATTCAGTACCATAAACACTAATCTTTGTGTGATTTTCAAACAAGTACCAATATCCAACCCTTTTATCAAGACTAAGTTGTAATAACTTCTTACACTATGGAAATATTCTAGGAGGAGCTTGACCATGAATGATTTCAAAGGTTGTTGACATAAACTGGTTGATAAATTCTAAAAACCCTGCATTCTGAGCCTTCTTTCTAACCAAGGGAGTCCAATGAATCACTGAAGATGGGTTACCGATTTCATATTTAGTCTTCAATTCAAGATGTGCAAACTTAGTAGCTTGAGAATACATAAAAGTATATACCAAATATGATTGGCATTTGAAGTATCCACTGGTTTCAAATTCAGATAACTGAAAATGAATACTATCAGCAAAAAACTGGGCATAATTATACTTGATCAAGGGTTTCAACTTGGGTGGGCAGATAGAAGCCATAAAACCTAGAATATAGTCTTCCACATATTTATCATCATTATGCCCTAAAATTGTAGTCACCATTGTTATAATTCGCTAGATTTTTTAGGAAACAAGTCGATTTTAAGGTCAACATTTCTTCAGGGACATTGACAATTTGACATAAATAAGACTGTAGTAAAATAGTTATGTCTTGAGGAGTTAATCTTCTGAAACACTCAACAAGTATCTTTTCGTTTAACATCTCACTTTCAAGGTTTTGGGGTAGCTTAAGCATTTCAAAAATAGATTAGGGATTTACGACAAACAAAACTGACCCATCTTTGGAAATGACAGGCCTCTGAGATGAAATATAATTGGAAGAACACCAAGCTATAAACTCAGGAAAAATGTAAGTTTGGGGAATGATAAACTTGGTGAGATCAAACTCCCATGCATGGTAATAATCAATGAGATCTCTAAAATGTTGCATGGCTAATTGGAGTATTTCGAACAAGTCATAGAACAATACATGATAAAAAACATCTTTATCTCTATCTGCTAGGTCTAATTCTTTTACAGTGAGGGACCTGTTGGTTTTATGAGATTTTGACGTTTCCATTCTTAAATTAGAAAGCTACAACAAAGGGAGATTTTTGAATTACCTGAGGTAAATTTACTCTAGAAAAGATTCGGGATAAATTTGTAAATTGCACTTGTATATCAAACACTGTAGGTGACTTCAACTTCTCATTAATGAGAGATTAACTACGATAATTTTACCTTTAACTACTTCAAATTTAACCTTAATTACGTGGTGAGATTACAATGGTGTGAAATAACTAATTAAATATATAAAACTTTAAATAAAAATAGTCATTTCACCTTTTTGTTTGCTTACGTCATCAGGCCACATGTTGATCTCTAGTTTATTTCGGGGGGGAGCAGGGTCCCGAGAGGTTTTTAAAACCGTTTGGGGGGGAGGGTGAACGCGTGACCTCCACCTTGCTCAAGCGAAAACCATGATATTTGTTTTCGAGACCCCTCCTTGTTAAACATCGAACATGCAGGGGGGAGGGAATACAATATGAGCCATCAATTTTTTACTTGTTGCGCGATTGTTCCTTCAAAATACCGCTACTTTATTAACAAGTTATAATATATATATATA
>CBVK0100807416.1:459-13966 GCA_900067695.1 Picea abies
TTCATCCCACCATCGTCTTGCCTCAATCCTCCCACAACCAAACCCTTCTTTGAGCTTCCCGACATTAGGATCAATCCCCTCTACTCATCATGAATATGATCCACAAAATAAGATGGATGAGGAGGCCTGAGCTTCCCCACACATCCCCAATGCTTCTTTTGCAAATCAAAATAACAACAATCTTCGCTATATCTTTCCAGCAAGTAAATTCTGTCATCGAAAACAACATAGGAAAGCCATGTGGAAGAGGCGCTCACTTTTAATTGGTATGCCAATGGATCCAACGACTTCCACACACCTAAATTCAAATCGAACATCTCCGTGCATAATGGATCAAATTATTCTCCTTGAAAATCATATACCCCTCCAACACCGAAGAGATGATTATAGGTGGGACCTCCAAGGTAGCAGACCACATGATGTTGATGCCTCCAGTAACTCATGGGAGGGATCTCCCATTTACATTTTAGTTTGAGAAAGTTAAAAGTGTAGTTAATATGGGACCCTACGAGGTAGAATAAAATCCCATTCCCTTCCTCAATATTCATCATAATGCTACGCACCTCACGAGGCTCTTCTAATTTCTTGGAATCGATTAATGAGGACAGACCAATATGATTCCACCTCTAGGCCAGTGGATCGAATCCTATTACTTTTCTTTTGCAGAGCGGAGGCTCCTTGATTTCCCTAGAAAAAATAGTGAGGGCTTTGATGTGTGAATAGAATAAGAAACCGAGCTTAGAAAATGGATGGAACAGATGAAAGAGTGTCATTCCTTGCAAATGAGGGTTGCATTCAAAAGATATGTAATGGGGAGAGAAGCATGAATTAACTCGATCACCTCATCTGTTAGCAACAAAATACACGGTGACATTCCCTCAACATTATCCATCGAAATTTCACTTCTCCTTCGCTTGGGTCTTGGATTTATATAGTGTGACATGGAGACTCCTGGATGAGGATAAAAGTCATCGTAGACAAAAAAACACATAGTTTTTTTGTTTTGATCGAAGGATATTGACTCTTTGGTTCTCTGACTGGCAATGAAAAGATCTAGTCAAGGTGGGTAGGCCATGGAATTAGTCACCAATAAGACCGACCCACCATGAAAACAGATGGATAAAAATAAAAATGGAGTTTGTCTCGAAAATCGCCAGTAGATTTGAAAGCATTACACCACCTGCTATTGGCTGAAAGAAATGATTTTAAACCCAAAAAATGATTTAATCTGCAACAATGTGTCATGTCGACATGATATAATCTACCAATTTGCCTCAAATTTGATTACCTCATTCAACAATGTGTCGTGCCAACAATGTGCTCAATTTTTGGGTAAGTGGTAAGCCAAGAAACAATACTCTCAAAATAGCTTAAGTATGTTATGGTAGTTATCGAATAAATAAAGTTTCCTACTAATTGTCTATACAAAGCTAGTCTACACGCTTCAAGTCTTCCCCTATCATCAACTTAAGTCCATCCAAATTGTCTTTTCACCAAACTTTGATACCAATACAATAGTGGAAAGGTCCAAGGTCAATATTATTTCCACTCTACCTAAATGTGCTTTTACCTCTTTCATCAATTCATTTTTGTTATTTATAATTAGAAAAACATCAAACTAATATTACAAGATCATCACCTTTATTCTTCACATACAACTTTGGATCAAAGTGACTCTCCTTGAAACTTGTATCTATTGGATGCTTGTCAATCATGAAAATATATGGAAAATTTATTGGTGAACTTTTGATTGATATATTAATGCTTTTCTAGAAAACAAGGATCACTTATTGATTCATTACAATGAAATAAAATGCCATGTCATTTCCTTTCCTTCCTTTCCCTTTACCTTTTCTATAGAAAGTTCTAATTTTAGTCAATGATACCCAAAGTTCTTATAATTTTCATTTGAATAGCCATCCTTTTCATTTCTACGAAATGATGTTTTCCATGATTTTCTCACTTGAAATATAACAACTTGGTTGAATGAATGCTTTGAATCCCCTTCAAATTCGGTAATCTCAACCATTTCACCTCACATTATTGAGAAGACTATTATATGACACGTGCGGAAATTTTAAACTTTGACACCAAGGAATTTGATTGTGCAGTGGAGATGAATTATGCATATGAAATGAATATAATAAAAAAAAGATACCAAGATAGTGGTTTCCTTAAAATTTAAACATCACCCTATATTGTTATTTGTTGGTTCACGTAACCATTTTAAATGTAATTTGTTGGTTCACATAACCATTTTAAATGTAATTTTTAGACCGAGTGTGTTAGAAATATTTTTAACTTGTTAAATGATAGTAATAATGTGGAGTATAATAACATTATATTTATTTTAACTTGTTATACACATAATATGTTATACAATTTATTAAGATAATGGTTTTATACTTTATAGGTTATTATGGATAATATATATATATTTTTTATTGAAGTTGGTTGAAATATCGAAACCCATCCAAATTTTCAACACATATCTGAGACCACATTCAACCTCCATTGCCGAGTTGGTCCATTGAGATAAGAAGAAGAGACGTTGAGATAAGAAGAAGAGACGATTGGAAACAACCTACCCAAGTGGCTTACAAGGCGTGAAAATTAATGTAATAAGGATGGAAAGTTCACCCCCAAGAAACACTTTGTTCTTCCACAAACATGCATCCTTGCTTGAGTTGTTCCATTGTCCAAACCCTAGTCCGAAAACAAAAACTCAACATTAGCAACAACAATTCATCTACAATGAACGCTAAGATTATATTTTTTTCTATGTTTTTAAACAAAAAAATACAATAGAAGTGACGGTAAGCAGTCGGTTCCATGAGAAATTTATAATAAATTCACAGCCCCTGAAAATCGCATGCGACTTATTTTCTGCAAAATAGAGCTTAAATACTCCAAGAGCGTCATCCAAATGAAGGGATAAATAAAGGGATCTGTGGGGCTTCTTCTTCAGACTGCCCGTATTCTCAAATTCAAGAGTCTAAACAGGAGAAAATGGAGAATACAGTTCAGATGAAATGCGGAGTCGGAAGCAAAGGACACGTGGAGATATTAGTTTCCCTTAAGTTTCCAGAAACGGTTTCTTGAAGTGACACCTAATGGAAGCGGATGAAATTAATTTCCCAGAGACCTTCCCTGGCGGCGCAGAATTTTTTGAAATGATAGCAGCTTATTGCTACGGTTACTCGATTCTCATGAATCATTTCAACATTGTAGCTCTAAGATGTGCGACGAAGTTATTAGAGATGGCATAAGAGTATCGCAGAGGTAATCTTTGCATGCAAAGCGAGTTTTATTTCAACAAAGTAATACTGAAAAACCAGGAAGATACGATTGAAGTTCTCCGAAACTGTAAAAATATTCATCCTTTGGCTGCGAAATACTTAGTGTAAATGACTGCGGGATATTACCTTATCTCCATCCTTATAATTACGCCCAAGGCGTTTTTTTAAGGGTAGGTTCTTCTCGACTTTTTCGTGATTTATCCAATACCAATAAAATACGAAAATGTGGTCATCATCCATTAGTTGGTCTTTATTTGATATTTTCTCCACGCGTATTCTCATTCATCGACTCCCACAATTCTTCTCATTCACCGACTCCAAACTGCAACGGCTAAATAGGTGATGTTTCTTCTCATCCCGATTTTCCCTTTGCTTAGGATGACTGTCCACTTTCAACCATGATCATGTCGGAATATGCAAGAGAACCATGGGAACCTTCATTGCAACAATGTTTTGGTATTTCTAGGGATTGTAGAATTTGAAGGGTTATTCTCAAGGGTTTCAGACCGAGCAAGCAAAATAGCTAAACCAGGGTGGCTAGGGAGAAGAAGAGGAAGGTGGAGATGAAATAAGAAGAAGAAGCAACAAAAGAAATAGATAAGATAAAAGAAGATGAAGAAAATGAAAACTTTGGCGTTGATGGCAGCAACGAAGTTGAAGTCGAGGAAGATGAAGAAGACATGAAGAAGCTGTTGGAGCCCTTTAGCAAGGAGAAACTAATGGAAATAATCTCTGAGAACGTTGATAAAGCCCTGCAACTTCTAGAAAGTATTCAAAAACTTGTCGACAAGGATTTGGGGCACAGAAAAATCTTCGGTCTTGGCCTTGGTTGGTACACTATGTTGGAGGCTTTGAAGTCTGCTTTCTCTCAATACGATGAGCTGGAAAAATGCATTGTCATCATGGACGAGGGCACTGGAAAATCCAAGGGTTACGACTATATGACCTTCAAGCACATGGGAGGCGTGTAGAAAGCTCTGAATGAGCCCAACAAGAAAATCGACAACAAGATGACTGCTTGTCAGATAACGTCCACTGGCCAAACGCCACTTCATCTATCATTTTTTTTAAGCACTATAACCTTTTGCCTCTTGGGGAGCTTGCCAAGCTTGTAAAATTAGTGCAAATAAGGTATCTTACATTTTCTTGTGACCGATTCAACTCAGAGCATCCTACTTTTACTATTCATTGGGAACATTTTTGTTGGCAATTTTTGCAAATATGTTGTCAGATATTCCTACAAAGTTTGCCACTCATTGGGACCATTTTTGTTGGCAATTCAGATTTTCATGTGCTTGAAAAAAGGAAAACAAGAAGATGATATGAAAGTACACACTCACTCACACAAAAATTATTCATCGTTGTGCCATTTTTATGATAGGTTTTCAAGGCTTCTTCAACATTTTCTTCCCCTGCTTCAGGGGTATGCTAGTTAATGTTTGAAAAATGACCACAAAAGTAGGTCAATGGTAATAAAAGAGTACATCATAGAAAATGTACAACATGGGAGTGAGAAGGCAATGCCTAGATCAATTCCAAAAGGGCATCAAAACAAATAACTAAAATATAAAATCTCAAGTAAGTAACTAACTAAACAATTATAACATTATTTTATATTGTTCATATAGAATCTAAGCAATCAATGGTAAATGGGTTATAAACAAATCTTGAACAATAATTCAACTAATTTAGTATTGTTTATTACCTTTACGACCTTTTGGTGCAATGTCTAAGGATCCTCTCCTTGAGCTACCTTCTCACAGGAGATTTTATGATCCTCTTTGAAAATCTTGAGCACATTTTTCAAGACATATTTATCAACATCTAAATTTTGGCTTATGGGGTTACTCCAAAAGTGTTTTCCTTAGCCAAGAGAGATCTGGGTCTCCTACCCCCTCGGTGATTGTTGATGGACATATGGATGGCCAGTTTTAAGTGGATGCTTTTGATGGACATATGGATGGCCAGTTTTAAGTGGATGCTTGACCTTAGATACAATGTTATCATAGCACACTTACCTAAGAGGTTGTTATCCTATGTGGCATGATGACTAACCTTGTGGGTGCACACAATGGGGGATTTGTTGCATGAATAGGAGAGGTACATACCTTGGAGGATGCGAGTTAGGCACTTAGAGGAAGGAACTTGTCCAAAAGAGCACGGGACCATGTGACATCCACTTAGGAGGTTGTATATTTGATTTTAGGATGCTTAGGTTGAGAAGCATACTTCATGGAGGTTGGTTGTGGACCTAGACAAATATGTCGAGGAGGAGAATTGGAGAAAGTAACTACCCTAAAACACATGTCAAGGAGTGTTGGGCACAAGAGGACATATGGCATATAGCTAGAGGAAGATCACCTTGCATAAAGACACTTGGGGAATGAACCACCATGTAAAAGGGAGCATTGGGTTGACAACTTGTTGGATAGTGTAACATCTTAAAGGATGGAAATTAGGCCCAAAGGGGCATCATACTTGGAGGATGCATTGCCTTAGGTGAGGTAAAAACCTAGTGTGACATTTATCATACTTGTATTGTAAAGTGCTCCATGTGGGCTTGCCTTCTTGACTTAGGTCTAGGGTTACTTGTGTGAACCCACTCCGTGCGTTATGTTGACCTCTCTCATCTATTATGTAAAGGGAGGAGACAACCTTTGTCATTAATTAATATCAACGTACTCATTATTCTATCTTTGTAATTGTCTTGGAGAAGTCTTGTAGGGAGAAATACCTAGGGATTGTGATGCAAACCCTAGAGGAGACATAAAAATGAATGTTACAAATAGGATGAGTTTGATTTACTCACATTTTGTATTTTCTTATAGAGGCCATGGATCTTGTTGTGAAGTAAGAGGAGGTAGCATCAAGGTTCTAACCCTATAAAAGACATGAAGAAGAGATTATCATTTTGGGTGATTTAAATCCTTATTCATGTGTGATGCAATGAGGTCGGGGCAAGATCACAGAGTGTGCCAAATGAGTAGCATTTCCAGATGAGTGGAGGAATCTCAAGATTGGTGTGATACTTGCTTGGAAGAAGACTTGTCTATTGTACTCTTGATGTTCCATGGAGCTATTGGTGCTTGTGCTGATGCTAGAGTTAAAGACCTAAGGTTTGAGGACTTAAGGTTAGTGTTAGAGTTGTTTTGTAAGCCTTTAACTTGTGTGATGCAAGTAGGCTAGGGTTTGTAAACCCCAAGGAAGACAAGAGTGTTAGAGTGGAGAACTAGAGCATGCTGAGTTGATTTAATTAGAGAACTCAGAGCTTGATGTGATTTCATGCTTAGTGAAGTTTGGTGAGATGCCTTATTTGGGAAAATAGTTCTCATGTGGTGTGATCATGTACTTGGGGGTGCACTTGTGCGATGCAAGTGATGGAGCAACCAACTTTTGTTAGGAGGGATTCCTAGCTTGAAAGACTTGGAGGTCAGGGTTTGACAATTGAAGTGATGCTAGATTGTTTTGGTTACCGTAGCTAGGCTTGGGGATCATTATGGAATAGTCTTAGCTTGTGATAAGATATTTGGTTGTATTCACCAACATATCACAAGTTGTTGGTATGCATTTGTACTCCATCCTTATGTTCATATGAAGTGTACATTGTTGTCCTAAATTTTTGTACTTGTAGATCTATTTTACAAATTATTTCACATGATGATTGGAGTAGTTAGTAGTGTCGGTTTATCATGTTTACTTGAAATAATAGTAGCGAGATATACTTGGGTGAATTTAAAAGTAAAGAGAAGCTAACGGGGTAAATTTGTAATTGGTACAAATATGTTCTAATAATATTAAATTAAGATCTAATTTATACTTGGAGATGTGTCATTAAGGATTGGGAATCATCTCCTAAGTTTGTTACGATTTGGTGTTTGTTTCCTTCAGCAGCTTAGTTGATTGGTTGAGAAAGAAATTATTTATATGTTGTTGTAATTAATAAATCAGATTTATCCCTAAGACTAAAATCTCATTAGGAAACAAATCTAAGAAACCCTAAGTAAGTAGGGTTGAAATACAAGTTGCAAAACAAGTCAAACTATCTAGGAAGCCCTCAATTATTGGCATTGGAGTTGGTTGGACTAAAATTGCCTTCTCACTGATTTGAAGGCTAGATATTTTAGTTGTTGAACATGGGATAGGTTGTTGGGTGGTAAGACCCTGGTGTACTTGAGATGAGAACTTGCAATCATGAAGGGTCTGATGGGTCAAAACCCTAGTTTCTCTCGTGATGAGAGTGTGTTTTTACTTGTGATAGGTGGAATATTTGTTTCATTGATGGCTAGTATGTGATTTATTTTTAGTAGGTATGACACCTAGGAGAACAAGTGATAAGTGGCTAATTTGTTATAGTGGATGCCGATTTTTGAAGTGGATTGATGCTTGTGATAGGTATGCTTAACCATTTGATTGATTTGTTGATTTTTGGAGCCCACACAACAAGGAAAACACCAATTAGTAGATATTTTTGTGGAACCCATTCTCCCATCTCTATTATCTCATCGATGCGTATACCTATTAGGCGCACTGAGGGAGGTTTCAATATTTTATTCAATTAAGTCATTTTTATCAATTCTTGTCAGTGCACCATATGTATTAAATCGCACCAATGCATAAACATACCATGCACACAAAGGTAGGTTAAAATATTTTATAAAAAATATTAAACATTCTGTCAAAAAAATCATTGTTAGTGCACCAAATACATTCAATTACACTAGTGCATAACCATTCCACACGAAACATGCTAGTACCATCATTTTTAAAAATCACGTCAGTACACCAAATAGATTTAACGACAAGTGTTTGACCCTATCATGCGCATTGGGGTAGGTTAAAGTATTTTACAAAAAATATCAGTAATTTCTAATAAAAAAATGTAGTTGATGCACTAGATAGACTTAATTAGATCGGTGTGAAACCCTACCATGCACACTAGGGTAGGTTAAAATATTTTATAAAAATTATTGATCATATTTTTCAAAATATCTTGGTTAATGTATCACATAAATTCATTAACATTGGTGTGTAACCATACCATGCGCACAATGCTAGCAATATTATTTTTTCAAAAAAAATTCATGTTGGTGCATTAGATAGATACAATGGCATTACTGCATGACCCTCTCTCGCACATAGATGTAAGTTAAAATATTTTATAAAAACATCGGTCATTTTTTTTCAAAAAATTATATTTATGCACTAGATAGACTTAACCACACCAATGCATAACCTTACCATGTGCATTGAGATATGTTAAAATATTTTTAAAAAATATCAATCACTTTTTCAAATTTATTTTTGTAGTGTGTCAGATATATTTAATTGCAACGATGCATAACACTACCACACATACCGATGTAGGTTAAAAAAATATCATTCCATATACCTATAAATGAACTGGTGTGTCAATATATATGGCACATCGTTGTTGTCCCTCGAAAAGACCTTCTATTCTTAATTCAAAAAAGAACCCCCTTTTAACTCCCTCCAATTTCTACAATCTTATCCATCTTTAAAGTGCTCGAGACCCCTCTGAGAAAATATAACCGAAGACACTGGCCTACATGTTCCACATTCATAGCTACATCTCTTTGAGAAATTGTTAATTTATTGTAGAAAATCCATGTACATTGCCAAAAGTCCACTAGTGAAGATCAAGCGTCTTTAAAGAAAATGTAGGAATTGTTAGTTAATATTGTAATTACAAAACTCAAATCAACAGTTAAAAGTATATTGCAAGGGGTAAAGGTAGGTAGGGGTTGAAGATATTCCAAGAACTGTGAACGAACAAGACTCAACCTGCTAAATAAGATCGACAACCCTTAATATTTCACGGAAGGTAAGGCACTACAAGATATGAGGTTAGTTAATATTGTAATTACAAAACTCAAATCAACAGTTAAAAGTATATTGCAAGGGGTAAAGGTAGGTAGGGGTTGAAGATATTCCAAGAACTGTGAACGAACAAGACTCAACCTGCTAAATAAGATCGACAACCCTTAATATTTCACGGAAGGTAAGGCACTACAAGATATGAGAGGATGAAAGTACCATGAATGGTGGAGAGTACCCTTGTAATACCAAATTAGTGGTTCTCAATCCTTCACCAAAACAAGAACTATTGATGATTGAAGATCCACAAAATGTCGTTAATAGTGAGGATTTATCCTATGAAATAAGATCAATGGTACACGATCTCTTATGGTAGGATGGGATACCAGGAGGCTTGAAAAGTGAAGGTTGTCATGAATGAACCAAATTGTCTTGGCGAAAGGTAGATCAATGACGCATATTGCATCGTAGTGGATAGTGCAAGTGGGGGCCAAAAATTTAAAACTAACGTGAACGATTGAGATCTTTCCCGTCTAACTAGATCAATGGTCCACAATCTCTCATGGGAGATCAAGAAAATAGGGGCTCAAAAAATCAAGGCTACATTGAATAACTAAGATTATCCTCGCTAAATAAATCTACGAATAAGATTTCCCCCGCCCAATCAAATCAACGACTTATATCACTTATGCATGGGAAGATCAATGACCCACAATAGCCCGTGGGGCAAGATCTTTGGTCCATAATAGCCTGTAGTAGATCTTGGGAAATAAATATAAAGGCCCCTTCAACACCATAAACGTATCAGATTTCCCCTGCCCGATTAGATCAATGACCATAAATCCATTAGCGGGGGGTGCACCTCAAGTGTACAAGATTGTGACATCGACAAGGGATGTTAATGGTGGAGATTCAACAGTCACTAATATAGACCAATAACTCATATTAACTCAATGGAAGGTAGACCTTTGGGGGAATTTAGATCACTAAATTCCACTCTAAGAAAACCATTAGGACCAAAGGATCACTAGCTTGGCATTAACGAGAGTGGTCTTAAAGCTAGAAAGGGTTAAAAGTGGATAGGTGACCATTTTTGAGTTGCCTTCCAGTATGGATTCTTTGACTTCAACAATGCAAATTAAAGGATCAAGTTGACAACCCAACTACCACCCATGAAAATATGGGATTCAACCATTGTTCCATTTTGGGAAAGTAGGGGGATCATCGAGAATTTTTCATTGTTATGCTACTAGAATTTGGAGCATTTGGTTTTTCAAAGGTATCTATAACATTGGTGCCATATTTTCTCTTCTCTCCTCCTTCTTGTTGTAAACATCATCTGAGTAGAAAAATTTATAAAGGGATCTAGTCAAGCCTAAGACTAATATTTTATAGTCCCCACCCCAAGTGCCCTGGTTGTATTAAAAGAAGGGTTTCCCTGGGACCACAATTTATAGTCCAAACCCCTAGAACTTATTTTTTTTAAAGGAATTGACACTTTTATATTATATAATCAGTTGTATCGAAGCAAACAACCAAATCCATTGGATCTATTAAATTTTTTTGGCGTATATCCAATGATTCTACCACTCCTAATACACTGTAAAACATACATATTTCCCTTGGAAACATCCACATTGTCTGACTGCAAACTTTCTCAATAAACTTCCCAAGCGAAAACACAATTTTGAAATACATCAATAAACAATTTATTCATGGTCTGGAACCCCCTGCACTCCACTTTGCAATGGATAATCTTCTTCTACCTCCATAGGTGCAACTTCAAGTTCCCCCGAAATTCCTCTGAGTTTCGATGGAGAGAAGCAACTGACATTCGATTGATGGAAAAAGACTGAATAGGTTGAGGTAGGACAAAATTTCTCAGAAACTAGCATTTTGTTTCTAGGCTCTCAATGTGTTGATTGAAGAACTACTCAAGATTCCCAACTTTGACCAATAACTAGTGGAGGGCAGTGTGGTTTTCTTAAGATACTTCCTCATGGCGTTGAAGGATTTGCTTGAGTTCCCTCCATGAAGGATCCATATTAAGACCAAATAGCAGACCGCTATGACTAATGTAACCAAGCCACCCACCACTTAGTTCTTTGTTGCCAGGATAATTTGAAATAGGAGCAGAGAAGCTTTTAACACCATCATACCACAAACATTCAACTTCCCCATTTCTAAAAATTACAATAGCCGTGCGAGTATACTCAATTCCATAGTATCAATCATAATAACAATTTCCTCATTTCTTCATCACTTATAGGTGATATTGTACTTTGGTTATTTAACCTAATGTTTTCTTGATCAACTTGTTTTTTTTGTTCCACCCCTTCATGTTCCATATAAAAACACAAAATAAAGTATAATAATTATATCTACATTTATATATATATAGTAGAATATACATAATTGCGTAAATAAAAAAGCGTACCATAGCAACAAGTGTTTCATAAACAATACACATTGTTTTGGAGCCATGCCACATGTCATCTCTCAAAATCTCTTATGTTGGATGCACTCCTTACTTTGTTTCTTGTATGTTTAATATGCCATGAGAAATCATAGTCGATATAATTAATATAAAGGTTTCTTGTTGTTCTTTTAATTATAAAACAAGGGAAGTTAATCAACATAGCTACTTACAAATTCTTCAATTAATCCTTGATACTTCAACATATACTCACAATCCATACTTAACCCAATGTTTATCAATTCTTCAGTTGGCTCTTCTTTGTATGTTAGCACGTATTAGAAGACATATATGGATGTGTGTAAATTAATTATTTAAATATGAAAATCACAAGAAACATGAAATTTTAAGTAAGGTCGAAAACATAAGTACTCAAACACTTTGCAATCAACCCTTTTATTCCTCATCATTCTGGCTTATGTGTTGAATGGGTTCCATTTTTATCTTTTCTTTTCTGCAACAAAACAATTGAAAAATAATATTTCATAAGATACTTAAATTCGATGTACATAAAAGAATAAATGAATGATTAGATACCTCTAATGCACATTGTTGTTTGGATGGCTCCTTATGCGATGCAATTATGTTCATTTCTTTTACCATCTTCTTATACATTTTTTTGGACATTCCCACCAACATGTATTGGTTTTCCCCTTGTTTATCCCTCGGAATTTGCATGACATGCCTAAAACAACACACATCATTAATTTAAACCTACATATAATTCAAATATGTTAAATTTTAAATACAACTTAAAAAACTTGCCTTGTTCTTTTGTTGGGATGAGCTACCATCACACTTGCTGCAATAAGTTATTTTCCTTGAACTTCTATTGGCCATCTTCTATAAAATAAAGCCATGAATCATCAGATATAAATATTATGAAATATTTTTTACAACATAAGATTTCGGTGTGTATAATAAAATAATATGCATCGATGCATATAATAAAATAATATACATCGGTGGGTATAATAAAACAATACACATCGATGCATTAAACACGTGTATGTGCACCAATATATGATAACCGTGCTCTTATGAATTAAAAAAAGTTTTGTTTACAAATTGTTATATTCGCGCAATGCTTTATAAATTAATTGAAGAATTGGTGCCTCATTACTGTTTATTGTGCATTGCCAAACCCATAAACAAATTCTAAACATGACGCTTTCGATAGTGAAAAAATATGTTATTTTCATTTTAAACTTAGTAGTGCTCTTAAATTTAGACCAAATTACAATTTTTGTTATTTAAATTGCATTTCTGAATGTATAAATGGATTTAGTGTGCTGAAAAAACTTGGGGTATTCCAATTATATATACTTAGTCAATTTGAAGATCCAACAATTTCTTGTTGGATTTTGGGAAAAATTAACGGAAAAAAATGGTCGAAAAGGGCATGTATAAATGTATAAATGGATTCAACTTGCTAAAAAACCCGTGGGGCACTCCAATTATACAGACTTAGCCACTCAGATCTGAAGATCCAACAATTTCTTATAAGATTTTGAGCAAAATTCAACAGAAAAATTACCCAAAAAGAACTAAAACTTAGAACGTTTAGACTACTACTATAGAATTTCTAATAAAATTAAGAAAGAAAGACATTTATTTTTTGGTTTGTTTAGAAAGGCATTGAAAAATTTAGGCAAGCCCTTTAATGGTGATGACCATACGGATCAGATAATCTTGATTGAAACTTTACAAATAGTAGGTACATCAACTTTATATTCTTATAACAATAATCTTGGATTTTAGCTTTTGTAACAATTTAGTATTTATAAGGGTAGTTAAAACATGGAAAAGGAAGCCTTATTTGTGCTATGATGAAGACCGAGTTTTTTACAACTTATTTCATTTTATTCAATATTGGAATATAGATTTACACAATTGA